>JASANE010011902.1:0-35032 GCA_030248225.1 Trileptium ribeirensis
TCGCTCCATGAAGTAAGTATATAAAAGGTGCTGCAGATCGTATTTCCGAAAGTGTAGTGGTTTTGTAATGGTTTTACAAGGCTTTATGCAATTCGGTCAGCTAGCTTTCCCCGTGTTTATTCGCTCCAACTGGTTGGTCCGGTTTATACGTGTGAATTACTTTCTCACCCGCTTTAAACAGATGACCACTAGGAATATCGAGAGCGCTTCAAACGTCTTTATGAAACCTTAACGCCACAGTTCAATTAAATCTTCAATGTATTGCAGGGCACGTTTCTTAAAACCCGGTCGAGGCGACTCAGCGAGCCGCTCGAGTCCTACCTAATCTAGGAGGTATGCGTTCAAATCCTGCAGGCACCTGAATTTTCACATTTGGAGTCGTTTTTGTTCCAACAGAAGAATATTTTGTACATTTAAAAATACATTATTGAACTTAACATGGCACTAATGAAAAAAATGTGATTGACCTTGCTATGCCGCATATTCTATTGTGAAAATTTGATATACGAAGAATTGCTGCTAAAAAAGTTGACAACTATGTTGGTTCAACAAATATTAAACGAGTAGACCACAGTGAGATGCAGATATATGAACATAGATCAAATATAACAGGCTTCAGGTTAAAACATTTGACTATGCAGTGTTAAACATGTTGACATGATGTTAAACATGTTAAAACATATGACCACCAGGACTTAAACATATGACCACCATCGGTAAACATATGACACCACCACTCGCCGCTACACATCTAAGTTCAGCAGTCCTGTTCCGAAGTCCGTATTCTAATTAAAACAGGCGGTCCGGCTTATTATACTTCGTTGTCAGAGATCAATGTGACTCAAAGTTTGGTGACCTCCAGTTGGCTTAAACTATTTACAGAATATTTGGAATATATTTGGATCTGGACGATGATCCTGATAATATACAAAAGATCGGTGTGGTTGGGCTTTGGGAAAACACATGCGTTTTCAATCATGAATGCATCTGTTAGTTTCAAGAATCCTTGGTCGAATCTAGTTCGACCACATACTGAAAACTGCTGGGGAAAAGACTGTCAAGCTTGCCCGGGATATATTACATGGTAAACATTATTACGGTGTAAAGGTTGTGTCAAAAGGCTTGGGTTCAAAAATCCACAATGCTTTTCCCAACATTCGGCATTGAGTTATAATCTAACAGGAGTTATATTAATCAAAAGGTATAAAGTATTGATTATACACCATCCATTCAGAAAATTCATAGTCCTTACTTAGAAGATTTAAATCTATAGTCTTTATTCCTAAGTGGTCAATATCGGTCACACACAAACAGTAGCGTCGGATTTTCTGGTATCCAGCAAGACTTTCCGCTTAAAGCCGACGTATAAAGACATATATATTATAATAATTATGAAACATGTGATGTATAGAATAAAATATACTTTAAACACTGAACATGGGAACAATGTCGACGGTCAACGCTGTACAATGGCGAAGGAAAAATGTCCTTGAAGTAATTGAATAAAAAAAATCGAAGTTCTTACGAATGAATAGACGACATGGAACAATATAGACGAAATGATAAATTAGGAAATAGTTTTATGACACACGCAAATAGCTCGAAATATATGATAATTAAAGCTAGCCAGACGAGACAAATGTAAGAACAAAAAACCCTTCAACTAACTGCTCGGTTGGGCATAATAAGGAATCCCCGAATATCACGGTGCTTTCTGACGCAGCCTGGAAAGCCAAAGAAATAATAATTTTAGTATAGGACGACTCAAGGTGGGCACTCAAACACACCTCGGGACGCTGAGCGTTAAATTCGAACTGTTACTTCAAAAAGGCAGGTACGAATCAACAGGCCTCTGAACGCTACTATTTATTGCCATATATACCTGGAGCATGGATTCCCTAGTATTTAGCAAAATTCTGTAAAAAATTAAAGAAAATAATAAACATTACACAATTCTAGTTTCTAAAAAAATATATAAGATCTTTCGACCAAATCAAACAAAATTTATTGCTACAAACATGCCTTAGCAGAGTAGGCAGACCAAACGTCCCCGTCAGCGTCAGGAGCAGGGGTAGCTTACCGCGAGGTCGGCCTAAACATTTTACCGAATGCGGAAATTGTCCATTATGTGCCGGAAATTTACTATAAATATTTTATCAAATTTACTCAACTACAAACATATTGAAGGCAGTAGGAGACCAATGTCTGTTAATGCCTAGGAGCGAGGGATACAATGGTTACCGCGTCAGGTGGGCGCGTATTTTTTAAGAATGCGGAAATTGTCCATTATTTGCCGGGAAATTTACGATTATTTTCATTAATTTGCATATTAATTTCGCTCTATATGAATTACAAAAATGTTCATTATATTGGGGATGTGGCCAGACGTTTCAGGTGTTATGTATAACAACAGAATTTTATATGTAGGACATTCTAACTTTCTGGAGCAAGGCCTCTTTACTCCACCCATGGACCTACGTATTAAGTAGCTCAGAAATAAACTGTTTAAATCAGTGAGTGTTTATATATTGTCAAGCATTCCATTGTTGAAAGCATTATTTCATAATCATATTCTCAATTTCCATAGGTGGTTAGGCGTTGACCGTCGACATTGTTCCATGTTCAGTGTTTAAGATATTTATTTCTATACATCACATGTTTCATAATTATATAATATATATGCTTTATACGTCGGCTTTAAGCGGGTCTGCTCGATACCAGAAAATCCGACGCTACTGTTTGTGCTACCAATATTGACGACTTTGTAATAAAGACTATAATTTAAGTTTACAAGAACTATGAATTTCTGAATGGATGGTGTATAACAATACTTTATACCTTTTGATTAATATAACTCCTGTTAGATTATAACTCAATGCCGAATGTGGAAAGCATTGTGGATTTTTGAACGCAAGCCTTCTAGACAACCTTACACCGTCATGATGTTCCCATGTAATATATCCCGGGCAAGCTTGACAGTTTTTTCCCCAGCATATCATATGCGGGTCGAACTAGATTCGACCAAGGATTCTTGAAACTAACAGATGCATTCATGATTGAAAACGCATGTGTTTTCCCAAAGCCCAACCACACCATCTGTATATTCTGTAGAAGGTAGTCCAGTTCAAATATATCCAAATATTTTGCAAATAGTTAGTCACTATCACCAAACTGGGTCACATTTATCTTAACAACGAAGTATAATGCCCGACCGCCTGTTTTAATCAAATACCAACTTAGAACAAGACTGCTGAACTAGATGTGTAGCGGCGAGTGGTGGTCATATGTTTACCCTGGTGGTCATATGTTTAACCTGGTGGTCATATGTTTAACATGTTTAACATCATGTCAACATGTTTAACACTGGTGGTCAACGTTTAACCTGAAGCCTGTTATATTTCGAATTGATGTCATATATCTGCATCTCACTGTGGTTCTACTCGTTAATATTTGTGAACCAACATAGTGTCAACTTTCGCATACAAATTCTTCGTATATCAATTCACAATAGAATATACGGCATAGCAAGGTTCAATCACATTTGGAGTCGTTTTTGTTCCAACAGACGTTTAGAAAAACTGCTGCAGAAACTATGTCAGTTGTAGAAATATTACAAATGAAACTGTGTCACTTTTCGAAAATCTGCTAAAAAAACTGCCACTTTTACAATAGCTGCAACAGAAACTGACTCCTTAAAAAATCTGCTACAGAAACCTCGAAAGTTATATTCGCAGGTTTAACAGCTTTTCCTAAAAGTTGCAAAGTTCCTGTAGCAGTTTTTTAAATGACACAGTTGTTGTAGCAGCTTTTCTAAAGGTGGCACAGTTTCTGTGTCAGCTTTCTAAAAGTGGTTCCAGTAGTAACTTTTTCATAAATGAAAGTTATTTTGCAAAATATGAAAGTCTGAGAGAAATAATATTGAGGAATAGAGCGAAAAGGTTTCATTGTTCCAGTTTTAAAATTGTTGTTGTGTGATGCGATCTGGTTTGGTGAGTATAGAATGGATTACATTTGTGTCGAATGAAAGCTAATTTAGCTTACTTTATGCACAGCATTCGTTAATAGTTTAATTCGTTTTCACATACAACAATCATATTTTCAATTTACCGAAGAATCAATTTTATTCATTTCCTGATATATATCTATTGACAGATTACAGTTCAATCGCGAGATATAGTTGTGCTAACAGAATTATCTATGGTATAAATAAAAAATGTGATGTACACGAAAGCCAGAATACGATGGTCTAACACTAATCATAATTAATATTCAAAAGGTCGTTAGTAAAAGATTATTATTATGAGTTTGAGAATGCAGCTATTTATCATCAAAGCGGCACTAAATAATTATAATCAATAATCGTAAATAGTAATAATAGTAATTGTCGCAGCACCGTTACTACGGCAACTGAATACGTTGCTACTATTTCACCAGGTGTCATCCTGAGTTTGGATCAACAAATATTAGCTTGTGCTTTTCTGCAGCTCGGCTTTTAATAGCTTTGATGTTTCTTTTGCCGTTTTTTCTTGCAAAGTACTGAATATCTTACTACTCTTTCACCAGGTGTCATCCTGAGTTTAAAATAACAAATGTTAGGCTGTGCTTTTCTGCAGCTCGGCTTTTAATAGTTTTGATGTTTCGTTTGAAGTTTTTCCTTGTAAACTAATTTAGTTTAGAAACATGCAATAATTATATATGCATAAGTATTACCCGCAATTACCTGTTCCCAGCCAGAAAATCCAAACTGGGGGGTACCAAGGCTCTTTGAAGGGGCATAAGTTAGCTGTAAATTCGAACTGGGGGGGCACCGAGCCAAACTGGAGAGGGGGCATGGCCCTCCGTGCCCCCCCTTGGCGACGCATCTGCCTGTCCCACTGATGAGGGGAATAAAGGGGCTAGAACCCGATTGATCCGTGATCTCCACATCTGACGGTTCAATGCGTGCTCGGCGGTGACTTCCAAACGCCGCTCGCCTCCATTGTCTCCATAATGCTGCTATGAACAGCGGCTCCATCTCTTTGAGTCCTAAAGGTTCATATATATGATATTGCATGCATATATATTATATAACAATGCTATACACTTACCTATATGATTATAGCTATTTCCTTTTTACCATTACACCAATTGATCGCGACTAACTATAGTTATTGTAACCTTCTTATGCGGCGTTAACGTTATAATTTCCGAAACGTTTGGAACCTAAGTACTCACACAGTGTCAGACACACTGCCGACAACATGGTGTCTTGGACACCCCCATGTTTTTTATAATTTTTTTCAAAGGAAGCTAGCTACGGGTGTTGTCAATTTTCAACGGTGTCAAGCACACCGTGTCTTCTTTGTAGTTTTATTGACGGTTTGCGGCATAATCTCGAAACATGCATATGGCCTTGATGCAAATATCGATATTCAAAAAACTATCCGGCACAACATACACCGCCTTAGCTACAGACAGTGTCCGTTGTAACGTTAGTAAAAGGATCAGCCTAGTTCGAATGGTTCCGTGGGCAGAAGCACCCCGATTTAGTCTTAGGCTTAGTAGAACGCTCACTTAAGGACCTTAGCCTAGGCTAAGTCTTAGTCTTAGTATATCAAGACTGGGAGGTCTACGTTTCACTTGCGAAACTCATGGTTACTTGTTGACCGAATGGAGGTTTTGGTAAGCTAAATTTTTTGGAACTACGCTTAATCGAAGCGACAGATAGTTTCACACGAAAAGCATTAAGAGCACAATATTTGCTACAGCTGGGTAGAGAAATTACATGAAATTGTTCTTTTTGCAGCACCTAACTAGCTCATAATTATGTTGAGTTCTGGGTTTTTTTATTATAGGACAAATTGTAGACTTCCTGGAAAAAAATCTGAGTTAACTTTATACTCATATATTCAGCAAAGTTAGTTAGCTCGCCAAGCATAGCACAATATTCGGCCCGTGAGCAAAAATTTTGAAATGCTATTTTTTTACAACGCCCCACTACAAAAATGTTTACTCAGAAGCTCCAAACAATCAACAGTCTTCCCTTAATTCAAGTCATGGGGCTATCGGTTCTCACTGTGCTAGCTGCGTGGAACAGAGCTAGTAACGGCGCACTCGCCGTACTACATTCCGTTTATTGGGTTGTGAGGCTGCCGGCTGTCACTGATCTAGCAACATGGAACAGAACTGGTAACGAACGCTCGCCGTAATATTGGGCGAAAAATACAAACTGAAGTAAAGACGCATGTCTATCATATTTCTGCTGATTATACATCACTTAGCAATAACTAATGTTATGTTATCAATGTAGAAATGTTTTGCCGCAAACGTCAGAATGTGACGTTGTTTTCACATTTTGTCAAACTTTACAAAAATGATCTCTGGTGCAGAGCACAGGCATAGCTCTGTGAGCATTGCATTAAGCACTACAAACTTTTCACAACAGACCGTTATCGTGGGCTCACCAATTGTAAATTGTTTCACGGCAAACGTATCGGATATATACTACTGACCCAAAGCGAAACGCAATATGTAGCACTTATATAATAACTATTATATAAATATCCCTGCGACGTTCAGATGTTTTAAATTGTAATTAATATTGCACATGTGCATTTACGCAATAAATGTATCTAAGGTTGAACTTACGTCTTAAAGATCTCTGGCCGGAAACCGAGCCGATATGAAAACATTTCACCGATCAGTTCTTCGTCTCCGCTTGCGGACACATTGTATTATACTACAGTACTCATGGCGTTCATTTCAAGATTATCCGCTGATGAGTTTAACTGAAACTTTATTTTCACAATTTAAATCGTTTTATACTTGTTGAGTGTTGACCTTTTGAAAAATGTTTGCTGTAGTTTTGTCAAACAACCTCCTGCGATTTTCTTACCAATGTATACTCATTGATACTTGGTTCTTTAAACATTAAAATTAGCGTTAAGATATTCACAGTTGCATCCTAAGAATTTGAAAATGTCAGCATATTATATTTTAATATATTATTGAACATACTTGAGCAAGAAAATTTTGTGAGCATGCATACGGTGCAGAAATACATGTAACTTGAATAGCTTTGCTGCTATTTGCTATGTTTGTTATCAGTTCGTATCAATTAATAATTTTTTATAAAAGTTAATGCAGTCAAAGTGTTCTACAATTCGTACCATTTCTTATCCAGATATGGCTACAAGAGTACGAATCCTTGGACAGGTCGCAGTAAAGCAAAAACAAAATTTCGGTGACACAAAAATTGGAACTCTACCTTTTTAGGTTTCAGAGAAACAATACTTATTCTAACATGAACCGTACTATTAATACGTTTCTCGACAAGCAATACGTAAATAAACTGATTATTTGGTAAACTGATTGATTGATTAATGGATTGATTGATTGATTGAATGATTAATTGAAAGATTGATTGAGTTATGAAGCTAGTGAAATATTTATACGCTGAAAGTGAAAATTCCCGCTACATACAGCGAGGTGGTGTCGACCTACGTTTCGCCAACTTTTCCGCCCGTACTCGGTCAGGGTGGTAATTGTAGCCACAGGTTGCGTTCCCGTAATCGGTAAGGTACGCGCGTTTGCTTCTGCATTGTACCGATCCCGAAGGGTTATATGGATGAGTAGTCCCGGCCGGATAGGACACCGCATTACACGGTCAAAAATGGTACTACGCTCCAACAAAGCCCATGGGTTTTATATATATAAATATATAACTATACATATATATGTATATAAGAATATCTATATGCTAATGTCATTTAAACCACATACTACGATAAACTTTAAGATGTCTGAAAAGCGAAATCAATAATTTTGTACTTCACTTAATTATATGCATCGGTTGTTAAACGTAGGCGCACTGCTTGTTCCTTTAAACCTGTTCAATTACGTTAAGTTTGAAAAAAAATTATCACGGCACAGTGGCTTTGTAACGGTTTCATATAGCAAATTATTTTCTGAGGAACCATTTAATGACGTATCTAGAATTAGGTATACATCGTAATTATATGTCTATTGTTCTTAAAATTTTCTTATTCAACATTTTATGACGTTTACATTAACGGTTAGGAATGCTAATCGAGGTAAATTTTGTATAATATTGATTTTGTTCTATTTCTGGCGTCGAGATTTTTGAGTAATCTTAACATCAGGGTTTTTAACACCTTTTCTTTTGTAGTTCGTCTATAGCAGTTCTGTAGTATAAACTGAAATGACTTTTTGATATTCTATAAAATTTTTAGACCATGGCACTTTTAAGGGTCGGACGTTATGTCGTTAGAAAAAAAGAACTACTTGTGAACAACTTATTGCGAAAGCTCATGGCGGCAACCCTTAGACTTTAGGCTTAGTCTATCAGTTATATAGGATGTTAAGCTTGTTGTGAGGCGTAAGATTGTTTTTTTCGACTACGGTATAGCAAAGTATTTGCCATCTTTGGCAAACTCAATGTATCACCGTGAAGCGAAATCGGGGTATACGGGTTCAAGCCTATGACCGACGTTGGAGCTATTCCTCGGATTAATTATGTAACTTCACAAAGTGAACGAATTGCAATGCATGGGCAAACGGTAAACTAACTTTAGTACGACACTTTTCAATATGTGATGTTGCCGTCTGACAATGTTGCGCACTGAAGGATTGACTAAATCCCTAACGGTACATTGCCAAAACATCTCTATCATTTATAGCAAGCAAGATTGATAATGCTTCCGTAGAGTTTTAACAGTTTGATAGGAAATGCTTGTAAATTGTGTAGAAAGCCAATGCTATTAAATGTGCGAGGCATTGTCATAAATGTCGTGCATACAAATGGTAACATGTGAAAATTTTAAAATATTTTACGGCTTTTTTAACTTTAAAGTGGACTTACTAAATGGGCCATATTAATTAAATTAAGTCCTACATCTTAAAAATTCCACCAATTTGTAAACCGTTATGTCAGTAGTAAGTTGTCCTATCACAAGTCTTTATTAGCATCGAAGTTCGAAGTTAAATTGCATAATGCGAAAAGAACCGATATTTATAATACAGATATATTTCTAAGTTGTGTTTGGAAACAATTTTATAAGCACGAGTTTACCTTTCGAATTGATAACTGCTACATGCATAGCTATAGACATGCATACATGATAACATTAGCAGGATATAGAAAGCATGTTCTGTGTAGAAAAAACTAAGTGCTTGCAATGACTAAAAAGTCAAATTGTAAATATTTCCCATGACCCTTAATTAGAAAAAACGTTTTCTCGGCAAATCAGAGAGCAGCCCTCTCGCAAATATACTACAATAAAGTTGGTGGATGTTATTTTACTAATTCGTATGAGGTGAGCGAGTATCAAGTTATAAAGATTTTTGATATAACGAATATGCTGAAGCTAATTTTAACATTGAATTTTTCAAATCAATCCATCTGGAGCAAGTAAACAACGCCTTATATGTATCTAAAAAATGACGATTATACAAAACCTTCACTAAAAATTGTAGTTTTAAACACATTTAGCGCTTTATTAGATGGTTAGGACATTTTGTCCCATAAAATATGTTTTAAACTTATATTACTGGTTTATACACTAGTTAATATTTTAATATTAGTATTAATTTATTAATATTACCAAGAATGAATTAGAGAAGAATATGACATTTCCCTACACTCTAACGTTAGCCCGTTTTTGGCTTGACCCCCCCCCCAAGCGTTTTGTGAGGTTGTGATGCACAGACCCTCCAGTTTTTGGGGCGTAGCTCAACCCCTCCCCCCAGTTTTTTTGGGGGGAGCGGTGGTTTATAAGCAGCTACCTGCTCAAGCGACGCCCCCCGAAACAAACTTGGGACGTCCGAGCTACTGTCCCAAGAAACTGGGGGTCTGTGCATCACGACACCCAAAAAATAGGTAGTTGAGGGTCAGGCCGAAAAAGGTCGCGTCATAAAACACGGGTTAACATTAGAGTGCAGGGCAGTGTCATACTCTTCTCTAATGCACTATTGATATTACTAAAAACAGAACTTATAGAATAGACAATTTCGCTTTGTCAATCCGGCACTGTGACGCCAACGGAACTCTTCTTTAGTACAGGTGATTTGCATCACGTCCTTTAAGCTTGAAAAAAACAAAATGTGTTAAACTCATACATTAAATGCCAATGAAGAAATATATATCATTAGCCGGAGAAAATCGTTGAACTGCAATTTTAGGATCATGCTACGATTCGTCGAAAGATGCGGTCATAGTACAGATCTTAACCTGTCGAAACCACAATTATTTTATACGCAGCGAAAACATCTATTGCGTGTCGAACTGTTAAAACAAGTCTTCTCTCAACATGGCTAGATGCAGCGTGAGACTGTGAACAACTGTATGCCTATTTCAACATAGGACACATGTACTGTAAATATTGACTGAAGCAACCATTTCCAAGTCGTATTTTATAACAACAAAATTACAGTAAATTTTGCAAAAGTACATGCTTTTTCCTGGGGAGAAGTCGTCCCTTATTTATTTTTCAAGCTTGTTATCTAATGGTCTATACGCTGCAAACTTTCGAACCAAATTATACCACCCAATGCCAAGTTTTAAATAAGAGCAACTCAGCCGACACTGTGTTGGTACAAAATATGTGTTTGAAAATGTTATAGTCTCATGAAGGGCTAGCTCGGTTTATGTCATTACTACTGGTAAATTTGGTTTATGCCACGTACCTTGGAAAAAATTTGAACTCCTTAGGTTTACCCCTTGTTAGGTTGTACACAATAGCATTTCAATCCGAACTGATTTTAGGCCGAAGTAAGGGGCATCTTTAACCCCTGCTTACAAACAATAGTTAGAAAATTATACAGACAAATTTTTCGTTCTATGATCGCATTGAATGTTACAAAATTTAGTTCACGACTTATACGTGTTGCAATAAACACTGCATTTTATTACTGTGTATTGCAGTTAGACAAGGATAATCTGTTTTATGATAAATTTATTCAGTAATATATGAAAAACTACAATTTGACGAAATGTTTGTTGTTCGGTAGCTGTTACTTGCGAGTAATTGCATGTCGTCGATAGCCATTTTTGAGACACACCCTGCTATGCTATGATATCAACGTTAATATTTGCAGTAAAGCTTCAAAGTAGGAATAATTTTATTGCTGAATTAATGTCTGCCTACACTTACGGTAAACACCCAACAGTAATAATTGTTTTCTGAGTTACGAAGTGTATAAAACAGCATATAAACGTCAGGGTTTGGACAGCGAAGGCATGGGTTAGAAATAGTACATTTCTATTGACTTATGCGGCGTTCAAGTTATAATGTCCCCAACGTTTGGAACCTATGTATACCACACAGTGTCAGGTACACTGTCGACACGGTTGTCTTAGACACCCTCATGTTTTTATAAATTTTTTCAAAGGTAGCTAGCTGGGGGTATTGTCAATTCTCGAGAGTGTCGCGCATACCGTGTCTTCTTGTAGTCTTACTTACAGTGTGCGGCATTATTTCATTAACGGTCATATGGCCTAGATATAAATATTGAGGATTTAAAAACATCTATATAGACAACGTAGGTGACTAATAAACAGCATTAGCTACAGACGGCGTCCGTTACAGTTAATTCGCGCCAAATTGTTAGCTAAGGGTGTGTACGACACTGAAAAGAAAAATGTCTTAGTTAGGGGTGTGTCGTACATATTCGTAAATTGATTTACAGTATGTGTGTCACCGTGACTGTCTATATGGTAGGGTCACGACTACAGGGAGACAAAAATTACAAACAGCGGGGACATTATAACGTGAACGCAGCATTTTTGCCATCCCGGCATGGCCACCATTAACATAGAAGTATATCTAAGCTCCTTCTGAAGTAAATATTGTACTCATGTCCAAGTTAAACAATGTCAACCCCTCCAACAATCCAATTTTCTTACTACGGTATAAAAATTGTTACTGAACGCATCTTGGTCAATTGCTATTAGGCGCAAACCTGTTTGCAAACGCAAATCAAGCCGGTTTGTATTCTTAAAAATTCAACGAAAATTATCGAAATTGTCACTATTGCATTAAATTTATTCGCGAACGCTGAAAAATCAGTTCAAATGAATGCAGGTTTGACTGGCATTAGAGAACCAAATTTCTGTAAATAGCAATTTCGCCAAAACTCTGTTCTAGAGCAAGGTTCAATTTGTAGCTCTCGGAGTTGATTGAGTAAATTCACGGTTATGGAAAAACAGAACGACGAGTGGCATTTTTTCCGAAACAACTATTCAAAATTCGATATTTGCTGTTATAAAATAAGCTGGTTGGTGGTAAGTTTACTCGCAGGTGACAGCGTTATTTATTTAAAGTTTTGATATTACTGTTTAAATCGAATTATGGATTTATTATAACCATATATGCTCATAGGAGAAGGGGTTATGCCCTAAGGCTCGGACCCCCCTCCCCATCCTGGTGTCGCCAAACCTCATCTATCAAGAAGCCTGATCTCCCGAGGCTAAGTAAAGAAAACTCTCCGCGGTGCACCGAGGGAGTGCAGAAAATTTTGGTAAAAATCGAGGGAAACTGAGCAAAAATTGAGCAAAGTTAACAAAAATTGGGAGAAAATTGGCAAAAATGCGACAAAACTTGGAGTCCGAAAAATCTCGAAAATTTATCCGCCTCCGACATCCTTCACCCCACTCCCCGCCGACTGCTTGATCCCCGCCCTCCAAAACACCCGCTATTAATCATGGGACTTCTAACCTCGCCTATGTATGATTATGACATATAGGGTATAGCAAATCTAAATTTACTAAACATAACTCATATGAAAATATACATATTTCTCGAGAACTACTTCAACTACTTTTGGTCTAGGCATGGTCATTAAAATCATAGCCCAGGCTTTGGCTTTCTCCGCCTGAGATGCAATATTAGAGTACTGATGCAACATTTTTCGGCGAATATCAATCGGTTAGATGTGTCGGACATGTTTTGCTCTCACAGCGGCATGAGCCAATATCGCAGTTTTTGTTAGGGGTTTGGCTGCCTTTTGTTGCTAGAATTAATATCACCTGTCGAGGTATTGCATTCTCCATCAGATGAAATCTAGTAAAACTGTTCAAGCAATTTATAGCAAACCTCACGAGGTTTCATAATATCACCTGGTAACTTAATATCAAAAAATATAGTTAATAACTCGGTATTTCAGTAACTATCGGCTTTGGTTTTCATCATACTACAATAGATATGTCATTGAATGTAAATCATTCAGGATTACAGCAAGAAATAAATATAATGAATAGGACAGTGATGCTTTGTCCGAATGTGTTAGTACATTGTCCACAAATGTCATGTTGTGAGGCATTTTACAAATGTTTGTAACACTAGATTGCATCAAAAAATTATTCTACAACGCTTCACTGCACCGTAATGTTAATGTGTAATGTCGGATTGCATGTACGTCTCTAGTTGTATGCGCTTGGTTTATGTGAAATTTCAAAACGCGCTGATCCTATGTTTATTACAATTATGCCACAATCTCAAAATTTGTGGGTAAATTATTAGATCCAGGTTTGTAGGAAGTAGGCTGAACAATTTATATTAATTCAGCCTACTCCCCGAAACACTTTGAGCTCCGAGTTAGAACACCTACCCATTCGCTACGAAATGGGGGTCCAACATCTTCACCCCACAAAATTGGGTCCAGTGTGCTTTGACCTTCTCCGGAAATGTATTTAACGCTAAAAACTCCTGTGACATCTAACACGAGTTACATTTTCATGGAGAGAACTGTCCGACCATTCCTTAATGCATCATGATAATATTGATTTGTTGCTTTCATACTGCAGCTGGTCACATTATTAATTCTTATAAATAATATGACTGATACATTACCGCATTTCATAGCGAAGACCAGTAATATAATTTAAAATGGGCGAGAGTGAGACTACCTACAAAGTAACATAATTTAAAATGGAGAAGAGTCAGAGACAGTACCAACAATGTAACATAATTAAAAATAGGCAAGAGTAAGACAGTACCTATAAAGTAACATAATTTAAAATGAGCAAGGTTGAGACAGTACCTACAAAGTAAAATAATTTAAAATGGGCAAGGTTGAAACAGTACGTACAAAGTAACATGATTTGAATGAACAAGAGTGAGACAGTACCTACAAAGTAACATAATTTAATTAAAATGGGCAAGGGTGAGGCAGTACCTACAAAGTAACATAAGTAAAAATTGGCAAGAATAAGACGTTACCTACAAAGTAACATAATTTAAAACGTGCAACGATGAGACAGTACCTACAAAGTAACGTAACTAAAAATGCACAAGAGTGATACAGCACCTAGAAAGTAACATATTTTGAAATGGGCAAGAGTAAAACAATACTTACAGAACCTGCGACTACAACAACATTACAACGAAGTCCAGTAACATTATTGAAAATGGGCAAGAGTGACACAGTACCTACAGCATCTGGAATGCGATAAGTTTACATTTCTTGCACAAAATTCACATTTTACAATATCGCAGAAGTTCCCAGCCTGAAGCCTTAACTTATATACCGTAAGCTAAAAATTAAATAGTTGCCCTTCATCGTCCCAGTTCATATGATAATGTACTTTTCACAGAATAATACGCGCAAAGTGAGATTTTGTCTTGAAGACTATAAGGTGCTTTAATCATACATCGGGCATGTATTTGTGCGCGCTTTCCTTATATTTTCGGATAACCAAATGTGTTTTTAATATTACGAGTATTTTCTACTGTGAGTAACTTCTTTATTAAAGCACAGCATATTGTAAGAAACTTTCAAGTTACTCAGGTAAAGCCGCCATTATTGTTACGTTGTCAAGCTAAAAATTACTGAAAGAGTGTTTAAATCCAACAATGGTACAGTTGTTACTATTCTCTTGCAATTTATGTCGTATTTCGATAGATGACTTGTGAGAGAAATTTAATACGCCAGGAACTAAAAATTGCTGAAAGAGTGTTTAAATCGAACAATGGTACAGCTGTTACTATTCTCTTCTAATTAATGTCGTATGTCAATACATGACGTGGGAAAGAGATTTAATACGCCTGGAACTAAAATCTACTGAGTGTTTGAATCGAACAATGGTACAGTTGTTACTATTCTCTTCCAATTTATGTCGTATGTCGATAATGACTTGGGAGAGAGATTTAATACGCCTGGAACTAAAAATTACTGAAAGAGTTATTTGAATTGAACAATGGTACAGTTGTTACTATTCTCTTCCAATTCATGTCGTAAGTCGATAGATGACTTGGGAGAGAGATTTAATACGCCTGGAACTAAAAATTACTGAAAGAGTGTTTGAATCGAACAATGGTACAGTTGTTACTATTCTCTTCAAATTTATGTCGCATGTCAATACATGACTTGGGAAAGAGATTTAATACGCCTGGAACTAAAAATTACTGAAAGAGTGTTTGAATCGAACAATGGTACAGTTGTTACTATTCTCTTCAAATTTATGTCGCATGTCAATACATGACTTGGGAAAGAGATTTAATACGCCTGGAGCTAAAAGTTACTGAAAGTGTTTGAATCGAACAATGGTACAGTTGTTACTATTCTCTTCAAATTTATGTCGCATGTAAATACATGACTTGGGAAAAGATTTAATACGCCTGGAGCTAAAAATTACTGAAAGTGTTTGAATCGAATAATGGTGCAGTTGTTACTATTCTCTTCTAATTCATGTCGTATTTCGATACATGACTGGGAAAGAGATTTAATACGCCTGGAACTAAAATCTACTGAGTGTTTGAATCGAACAATGGTACAGTTGTTACTATTCTCTTCCAATTTATGTCGTATGTCGATAATGACTTGGGAGAGAGATTTAATACGCCTGGAACTAAAAATTACTGAAAGAGTGTTTGAATTGAACAATGGTACAGTTGTTACTATTCTCTTCCAATTCATGTCGTAAGTCGATAGATGACTTGGGAGAGAGATTTAATACGCCTGGAACTAAAAATTACTGAAAGAGTGTTTGAATCGAACAATGGTACAGTTGTTACTATTTCTTCAAATTTATGTCGCATGTCAATACATGACTTGGGAAAGAGATTTAATACGCCTGGAACTAAAAATTACTGAAAGAGTGTTTGAATCGAACAATGGTACAGTTGTTACTATTCTCTTCAAATTTATGTCGCATGTCAATACATGACTTGGGAAAGAGATTTAATACGCCTGGAGCTAAAAGTTACTGAAAGTGTTTGAATCGAACAATGGTACAGTTGTTACTATTCTCTTCAAATTTATGTCGCATGTAAATACATGACTTGGGAAAGAGATTTAATACGCCTGGAGCTAAAAATTACTGAAAGTGTTTGAATCGAATAATGGTGCAGTTGTTACTATTAACATCAAATTCAAGTCTAAATTCGATACATGACTTGGGAAAGAGATTTAATACGCCTGGAACTAAAATCTACTGAGTGTTTGAATCGAACAATGGTACAGTTGTTACTATTCTCTTACAATTTATGTCGTATGTCGATAATGACTTGTGAGAGAGATTTAATACGCCTGAACTAAAAATTACTCAAACAGTGTTTGAATTTAAAAATTTTACAGTTGTTACTTTTCTCTTCCAATTCATGTCGTAAGTCGATAGATGACTTGGGAGAGAGATTTAATACGCCTGGAACTAAAAATTACTGAAAGAGTGTTTGAATCGAACAATGGTACAGTTGTTACTATTCTCTTCAAATTTATGTCGCATGTCAATACATGACTTGGGAAAGAGATTTAATACGCCTGGAGCTAAAAGTTACTGAAAGTGTTTGAATCGAACAATGGTACAGTTGTTACTATTCTCTTCAAATTTATGTCGCATGTAAATACATGACTTGGGAAAGAGATTTAATACGCCTGGAGCTAAAAATTACTGAAAGTGTTTGAATCGAATAATGGTGCAGTTGTTACTATTCTCTTCTAATTCATGTCGTATTTCGATACATGACTTGGGAAAGAGATTTAATACGCCTGGAACTAAAATCTACTGAGTGTTTGAATCGAACAATGGTACAGTTGTTACTATTCTCTTCCAATTTATGTCGTATGTCGATAATGACTTGGGAGAGAGATTTAATACGCCTGGAACTAAAAATTACTGAAAGAGTGTTTGAATTGAACAATGGTACAGTTGTTACTATTCTCTTCCAATTCATGTCGTAAGTCGATAGATGACTTGGGAGAGAGATTTAATACGCCTGGAACTAAAAATTACTGAAAGAGTGTTTGAATCGAACAATGGTACAGTTGTTACTATTCTCTTCAAATTTATGTCGCATGTCAATACATGACTTGGGAAAGAGATTTAATACGCCTGGAACTAAAAATTACTGAAAGAGTGTTTGAATCGAACAATGGTACAGTTGTTACTATTCTCTTCAAATTTATGTCGCATGTCAATACATGACTTGGGAAAGAGATTTAATACGCCTGGAGCTAAAAGTTACTGAAAGTGTTTGAATCGAACAATGGTACAGTTGTTACTATTCTCTTCAAATTTATGTCGCATGTAAATACATGACTTGGGAAAGAGATTTAATACGCCTGGAGCTAAAAATTACTGAAAGTGTTTGAATCGAATAATGGTGCAGTTGTTACTATTCTCTTCTAATTCATGTCGTATTTCGATACATGACTTGGGAAAGAGATTTAATACGCCTGGAGCTAAAAATTACTGAAAGTGTTTGAATCGAATAATGGTGCAGTTGTTACTATTCTCTTCTAATTCATGTCGTATTTCGATACATGGCTTGGGAAAGAGATTTAATACGCCTGGAGCTAAAAATTACTGAAAGTGTTTGAATTGAATAATGATGCAGTTGTTACTATTCTCTTCTAAGTCATATCGTATGTCGATGCATGACTTGGGAGAGAGACTTAATAAACCTGGAACTAAAAATTAGCAAATCAACTAATTTTTTTCTTTTATGCATAGATTCACTCCAGTACTCACGTTCTAGAATTATTAACTAGAATCATTTATTAAGGTGTCTTTCTCGACAAAATGATTCATGAAAATCTAGAATTTCAGTGTCTCTTGATTTCGATGTCTTTCGGTGTCTTCCTGTGTAACCAATATATATTACACGCCTCTCATAAGGCGTAAGTTTAACATTACACACATCTACACGAGCGTAACTGAACAGTTGAAAAATCATAATGCATAGATTGGTTCAGTTATTTTGTGAAATACTTTTAGTTTTATATCTACATTAACATAACAAACCTTTCGAACAATTTGTTGTGAATAAAAATTAAAAATGAATACGAGTGTATAAACTAACAAGTTTACTGGAGCTAAGTTTATTTCAGGCACTGTATTTTATGCAGAACATTGATTCGGTGAGCAAGAACACGTGTGTAGTTTTGATTCTTGAAACAATGTGTACCTTGCACCAGACACCGCAAGCGATACCTGTCCTTGATTCAGATCGTCACTGATTGCCAAGGATACCGGACGTCGTTTGCAGATGATTGAGTCGGGTTTGGATTAAAAGTCTAGTTGCACGCCCTTAACCCAACTAGGCTTCGAAGAGATTCGGGAACTCCGAACACAGCTGTCGATAGGCCACTTGTAGGCGCACCGCCTTGTGGTGGAACTGGTAGAATGTTCCTAATGCCCTCGGTATTAGATTTATTCCACTTGCCTCGCAGGAACGACCTGTCATCGATGTTTAGGTCCCCGATACAATTTCGTTCTGCGATGTTGAAGTTACCTTTTGATGGCACGCTAAACGAAATCGCTCGACCCGGCTGTTGGGGAATTGCAACGGTAGCCTCGAACATGCTTTTGAATGAAAGGGGATCGCCCGTTGTTGCTTTGTACCTGTGGGTTGTCGCCTTGTGGCCCGGCTTCCCAATGGGCCCCCATACTTTTTCGGTGCAGAAGTGGTCACCAACGTCTGTGTCCACCTCAAAATCAAACGGAGATCCCTTGATAATGATATATTTTTGCAGCTAAAAAACGGAGTTGACCACTTTGACATTGCCGATTGTGAGGAAAGACTTGCCCTGTGGCAATCTTTTGCGTGGCACACCACGCTTCTTATTGAGGCAAACGCTTTCCATGTGGCTGGTGATACTGCAAAAAAACACTTGCTTTGTTTGTGGAAACATTCGTCGCCTCAATGATCCCAGCATGTGCATTACACACAGGTTCCCCTTGCGATGGATGGTTTAAACTTGGAACTGCACGCCGAAGGACCTTTCTGTCGACCACGGGTTGCCTTGGAATGTCCCGACTTGATGGGGAGCACTCGGTTGATGGGCAACAGGGCTACGATTTTGCCCCTGGGCAGTTTATTTTGCGACCCTTGGGGCATATTCTGTTTCCTGTGCGATTGATATGGTCTTTGTAAATGTCAAATCCTTATCACGGTCTTTGAACAGCGCTTTGAGGATGGCTTCATTGTCCACTGAACAGATGAACCTTGTGCGGAGGACATCGTATTGCGGTTACTTGATCGACGGGAAGTCGCATGTCACCGCGTCTTGTCGAATTCGAGCGGCCAATTCTTGAACCGTTTCTCCGGGCATCTGCTGTATCCCGGACCAGAACTTGAACAGCTCGTGGACCATTTATCGCTTCGGGTCGAATTGATCGCGCATAAACTCGGCAATTTCGTCGACCGTCAGGTCATTTATCTTCTTCGACGGGTACTGCTGCATTGCCAGGTTGCCCAGGGCTTTGTAGACAAAAAGGGATTGATTGGTGAGGAATAGCTCGATTTGTCTTTCCGTTGGAATCAAATGAGCCGCATGAAAGGATTGAACCGGGACCAGTAGTCGTTCCATAGTTCGTAAGTCGAACCAAAAGGGGCAAACGCCACATCTGAAACTTGACTTGATTCGTGGCGGCTCCAACTGCAAACGACCAACGCGGCTTGATGCAAGGATTTCATCAGAATGTTGCGTTATACGCGTGAGCGTCACTATATAGATCACAGATTGCATCATACGTTTGTTCATATTCGTTTCACGCAATACAAACTGTACGCAATGCTGTTTCTTGGAGACTATTAGTCGTACATGTCTGCGACGGTTAAAATACAATAAAAAACAACTGTTGGCTTATGGACTCCTGGCAACAATCATCGAGCTGTACATATAATATCTTTGAGCAATTTCGTATACGAAGAGGTACCATATGTCGAAGCAGCTGTTCAGGGGCGCTACACCCCCTGAAGTGCCGGATCACGCTCCCGCCGAAGCCCCGGCCTATTTCCATCCCGGGGGTACCACCCTAGCCCTTGCTGCGGCTACGCACCAACCTCCCTCTTGCCGAACCCGGATACCATTCTCCCCCAAGACCTCGGAGCGTCAACATGTATGTACGATATTTCTACCTCTGTCTGGCACACCCCACACTACCGGAGCAGCAGCGATCAATTTAATAGCTAATCTGACCTGGGAAGCCGGTTTATAGATACAGCTGAAATATCTGAATACAAATAGCTAAGTTTTGTTGACTAATGGCTGTGTGTTCAGATTCATATTAACTTAAACTTCCGTTTTAGACTGACGTTGAACGCTTTTCTGACTCACAAACTTATCTGTAAAAAGAGTCTAAATATCGTGTTTATCCAAAATTGACAAGAAACATTTTTATGTATTAAATTTTGATGCAATATTTTAGATATTAAAATGTCAAACCCTAGACGAAACATCAGCCGTAATTTAAAATCCTCTGCGATATTTGATTTGGATAAAAATTAGACAAATGAATGTTTTAATAGTGCTCTGCTTTAGCGTCTTTTAATGTCCCTTTTGTCGCTATTTTTCTGCCAGGCTCTAACATTGTTTTCGACATTTTTCGGAATGAAATTTTTTTAATTGTGCTCCGCTTTAGTGTTTTTAATGGCCCTTTTGTCGCGATTTTTTTCGCCAGGCTGTGACATTGTTTTCGACATTTTTCGGAATGAAATTCTTCTTAATTAAGCTTCGCTTTGGTGTCTTTTATTGACCCTTCTGTCGCTATTTTTCTGCCAGTCTCTCAAATTTGCTTTCGACGTTAGTCGGAAGTAGGTACGTTACGTTGCTGTTTCGTGTTCAAAATTGTAAGGGTAGCTGTTTATGTATGCCGTGGACTGATTGCACTGTGCAATAATAATAATCACATTAGAAAATAGGACTGTATCTAAGATAGTGTTGTAATTGTATTGTAATGCACATTTTAGACCCCGTACCTTTACACTTTGCTTGCAATATTGCTTACAATTTTAAAAATAGCGTGAGTAATATCGTCCAAATAATTTTGTGGCTGCACCTTCAAATCTGGCTTATCTCGAAGGATTTTATTTTCAAAATTGTTATTATTGGTCTTGAATTAGGAATATTTACATCTTTTTTATAAAATTAATTCTAATAGCGCCCAGGTTGCTAGAATCCCTGGGTCAAGATTTACCCGCGCGACAGTGGGAATAGCTTGCACTACAGTAAATTGTCGCGTTGGGCTTTACATTGCGTGCCATAGTTTGAGGTAGTATCCGCGTTATAAAAGCATGATATCTAAACGTCGTCAATGTTATTGCCAACCGAATTATCCCATCTGCGCTCTTGCTTATGTTTATGGTTCTAAGAAATATTTCCGATTCGAAAACACATGTAGGTTGGACGGTATCTTGTTCTCTGTTTTATCTCGTTCAAAGATTTTACTGCAGTGTTTGTTTTTGAACAGATTTTAATAAATCACTTCGCTATGCATATATACATAATAAATAGATTTGCAACGAACTTCTGCTCTGAAGATGGAAAGATTCTCACAATGATTTTAACAACACTATATTTTCCGACAGTAAATTTTAGCCCTTTTTTGCATGTAGTTGCTCTGGTGCAACTTAATGCAAAACCAAGTGCATTAAACTCAATTCGTTGCGTAGCATACGTTTGGCTGCGTATTGTTATTCGCTAGCGTTGTGGAAACCTTTAGAATCCGAGCAACAGCGTCGTCATAGCTCAGTGTTAGGAACACAACTAGATGCTAACGGCTTGGGTTCAGTAACAATTTGGATCACGCTAGTCGAAATGCAAACTAATTTATGAAGTAGATGGTTGAAAGTATATCTAGTAGTTACTTTTGTATCTATTCTTGACTTGTTTGCAAGGCTGCCTATTTCCAGCACGCTATAACTTTCTGTGCGGATCGGTAGGCCTGTACAAAGAGCTAAAAATCTCATTCCTAAATATATACTCAGCCTTTCGGTCGGCCTATTACCAGCAACTTAAGAATGTCATTCCTAAATAAATAGTAAGCCGTTTGGTCGGCCTAATACCAGCTACCTTAAAAATCTCATCCTTAAATAAATCCTAAACAGTTCGGTCGGCCTATTGCCAGCTACCTTAAAAATCTCATCCCTAAATAAATACTAAGCCGTTTGGTCGGCCTAATACCAGCTACCTTAAAAATCTCATCCTTAAATAAATACTAAACAGTTCGGTCGGCCTAATACCAGCTACCTTAAAAATCTCATCCTTAAATAAATACTAAACAGTTCGGTCGGCCTAATACCAGCTACCTTAAAAATCTCATCCTTAAATAAATACTAAACAGTTCGGTCGGCCTAATACCAGCTACCTTAAAAAATCGCGCTTCATTGGTATTTCAAAAATAAACAAAAAAAGGGAAAATAAAGATCAAAACCGTAATCTTAGATGTAAATGCCTAGCTATGTAATAAAGGTGCCAACATGTTAACCGTCACAAAATATAATTCAGAAATGAATGGAAAGTCGTTTGGACATTTAATTAAAGACAGCCAAAACTAGTAAAAGCTACATCTGGGTCACTATATCATTGCTGCAAGACAATGTAATGGGTTATTCTTTTTTTCTGAAAATCTGTGGATTTAATACAAATATATATTTGGGCAATATATTTCCTCGAATTTAGAGCATTAAACGCCAAAACAATGGAAGTTGGGAATATTTTTGTAAATATCGTCAGTTGAAATATATCGCTAGTACACCCAAAATGAGGTCTGACAATAATTATTTTTCTACCTCAACTTAACTTGCATTTGTTCTGTGAAGAAAAAGTTTCACAGCCAGTCAACGGCGTCATTAGTACTTTATTTCTTTATTTCAAATTTCAAAATCAGCAACTGGTCTTAGCAACTGCTCAGCTGATGGTTAATTAGTAAGTACAGCAGCTGCAGTTTAGGCGATGCTTTGTCTGTTTTTTAGCAAAGTAACCATCAATAGAATAATTATACATTGATCGATTACTATAGTCAGTTTTGCTTATTGTTCACCTTCCACTGGATACACATGAGGTTTCAGATAGAGATATATTATGTTTTTTGTTTGGAAATGAGCCTTGTTTAACTATTAATAATTTGTTCTGACATTGTGTATGACAGTCCTTTCGCTAAACGCCGATCGTGTGAAATCAAAGAGTTTTAATCATGTCTCCGTTCACTAACAAACTTGAATTGGTTAAACCAAGAGTGCATTATGAATATTTTAGGGAATATTATGGTACTCGGTCATACTCATGTACCATGCATTATTCAATGATGTAATCTCATTGATTATTAGTAACACACACATGCCGAAACACGGGTTCGGAGGGCTACCACCCTGATGCTTCGGACACCCCGGAAGCAATGTGCTATCCCGCCCTGATGGTACCACCCTACCACCCCCCCCACACGGTTCACACCTTGTGCTTCCACGCGCGCACGCAACAATTGGCAAAAGTCGGGGAGGTAGCTGTCAAGTTTTTTCAGTGACCCCTAGGACTTCCCCGGGCCCTCTACATCCCCATAATATGACACCCCACCTCGCCGACCACGGATACCCTACTTGGGACATCGAAGCGCTAGCAGTTATGTTGTAACCTGACAGCTGATACCAAAAGAATTCTTGAGAACGAGATTAGGGATAGTCAATACTCCCAAAGAAACTTGGATACCCCTGCAATCCTAGGAAATGGAGATATGCTGATAAACAACTACATCATTGGATAAGACATAATACAGAAGTATGACACCCAGTCATGCATTCCTGCAGGATTTTAGCTTTATGCGCCTTCGGTAAAACAGCCGTCGTTGTGTAAAATTTATAGATATTTATTCTTGACTCTAAAGTTTTTGAGTATAAGTTGTAACGGGCACAAACTTTATTTTCATAGGCTTCACCGTAATTAAATTGAAGCTCAATGTTTGATACAATCAGATTAAAAATTTCAGTGTTAATGTTTGGTATATAGCAAGCAATGTGTAAATGTCATTCTAACGTACCTGTTTTTATATTTCTACTACTCGGATTCGCTTTTACCTTAATCGCCGTTCTTAGTCCGGCGTGGGAAGTTTTAAAATGGCGAAAGCCAGGCACGACGACAGGCATCCAGTATCGTCCGCCGGTGCCAGTTATGCCTGAAGTACAACCTCAAGCCGGAGGATCAAAGTCAGATAGCGAACCTGAGTCGTCAAGTGAACCTGAGCCTAAAGGTGAACCTCATTCCTTTGGGGTTTTGACAAAATTTTTGGCCAAAAATGGAACTCGAGGCGTGCCGTCGAACGTCACAACATATTCGTTTTGGAGTTACGTGAATGACGTAAGTTTACAAGACGGTTGTTAAGCTAACGTAGACAATATGTTTGAAATTTAGGGACTGTAATGTTTGAAAAAAGAAAGCATAGATACAAGGGCTCACACGGAAAAATCTGGAGGGGCCGAGTTACGTTGGCCCAATTTCTTGACAAATTATAAGTGAATTTTTTTAAAGAATGTCTTGAGGAGGTTGAATTGTAGCACTTTATAGCGTTCGTAGAATAACTATACGCTCTATAGCTAAACAGGTGCATGCGAGCAAAGTTATTTTAGTAAATTATGGCTCCGTACGCTTCTACGGATCATCTATATAATTTGTCGTAAACCTATAACAAAAAAGTGAAAACCTGGGATTAGCAGAACCCAAACGAACAATCCCGCTCGGCTATAAAAGCAAATCGTTGAAACTTCTTGCTATCCTGGCTCGTTGGTTTGATTTTGTTCAATGACTCTTCGTTATATCAGTTTTAATCATTCTTAAAATATAACTTACCACGACATTTTATGCGACAACTGGAATAACGAGATTTATCCACAGCGTTGCATCGCATGACGATCGTCGTTTCTGAAGTCCAATTCGATGACAAATTTCTGGGTTAAAAATGGAACCTTATTAGTCTTATAACTTATTTTTAGACTAGATTTAGCTAGTAGATCACCGTCTGGCGAATTATGGTAATAAAATATTTCTTGCAATGTCTGGTGCAAAGTGTGTAAATGCCGAAAAACATGCGGACACATTTTAAAGCTAAAACTAATATTTACAAGACATCTTGGGCATGACGATCTTCCAATTCGGTTGGTAAAAATGTTCTTTTTAGTTTTTAGCTTATTAAAAATTTTGTGCGCATACCTCCTGCAGTCCTGCTATAGAGTCGTAAACTGTCGCATTAATAAATAAACTAATTCAGATGCATGATGTATGGGAATCCAAGCAATTGAATCATAGAAGCACATCTAAAGGTTGCAATAATTATTTCCCGTTTGTAGAAAATGTATTCTGTTTTTAAAAGTCATTGCGAGCAAACAAAAATCAATGCAGTACGCTTCTTTGGCTTATTATTCGTCTCTTGTAATACTTTGATTGACATCAACGCCATAATATATTTATATCTTAATAAATACGGACATATAAAAGTAATTGACAATCTTTTCAATTTAAACAAACTTGATCAAGTTGACCAAATTGATATTTATATCTTAATAAATACGGACATATATAAATAAATACGGACATATATAAATACGGACATATATAAATTGATATTTATATCTTAATAGATACGGACATATTAAAGTAATTGACAATCTTTTCAAATCAAACAAACTTGACCAAGTTGATGAAATTAAAAAAGTTTATGATAGCTTCTTGAGACTTGTCATTGTCACCATATAAACGTGTTGGGACGACGTGATACATTTTGGCTACACCATCGCTGTCTTTCAGATGGTAACCATCAACTTTTGAGGAGTTAACATGGTATCATGGATTAAAATTTGTTGATGCCTGGGAGTTGTTTTAAACTTAAAATTTTCCTCCTTCAACTCCCAAACGCCCTAAATTCTGAAGGCGGTATATTGGATATTGTAATGACTGGATGGGTCTGAACAAATTTATATCTATAATAACATGACCACTCCTCAACATTTGAATTTTCGGTTGCCCCCGTCACCTCAGGGGGTATGATTGAAATGAATGGCGTCATACCAAACGCGTCTGTGTGATGGTGGTGAGTTGCATATACGGAAAGCCTTCATACTCAAGAAAGCCTTCATACTCAAGAAAGCCTTCATAAACTCATTATTTACCGTGTTCCATCACACATTTAGGAAACTTCAATAATATGACAATTGTAGACCGAATACTCACAGCTAAGAGGGCATTCTAAGGCCAAGTCATCCGAGTATGGTAATACTGCCGTTTGTTGAGTTTGAATCCGCGACAAAACCTACCATTAATTGATGTGCTGTTAAAATGAATTTCAAGAACTCGTACACTGTTTCCTCTATTTTTAGCTTAAAATTAACGAAAGCACGAATCCTGAACGACTGAATCATAAATAGTATTTGAATTCTTATTCTTTGTATCCGAAAATCATAAACATAGATAGCGTTGACACATAAAGTCGTTCTGTAATATTCGGGTGTTTTACAACTGAGGGTTTGCAGACACCTTAAATGAAATGGATGTAATAAAAGTTACACGAATAATCGAATAAATCGTCCGTTTCGGTGAGTTGTTATGCTTTAAAATATTACCTTTATATAGGTGATATCTGGTGAAATGAATATCGATAATAGCCTTTAACACTGCCCTTAGCCTTTGTTTTTCAGATCCGGAAATATTTACCTATTTTTAGGTAGCGTTCCTTCAATTCGGTTAAAAAAATTATTTTTCAGATCTTTCTAATACAATTCAGTAGATTCTAAATCGAAAATGAATCGTTAACGTAGGCATTGTTCCGTCCTTTAACTCGAAGCGAGTAATTTGCTTTTTTCAGATCTTTCCACCCCAATTCAGTAAAATCTGAATGGGGAATCAACTGTTAACTTAGGCATTATTCCTTTCTCCAACTCCTTGCTTAATTAATTAATTTGCTTTTTTTCAGAGCTTTCCACCCCAATTCAGTAAAATCTGAATGGGGAATCAATTGTTAACGTAGGCATTATTTTTTCTCCAACTCCAAGCGAGTAATTTACTTTCTTTTAGATCTTTCCAGTGCAATTCAATACTAGATTTTGAATGGGGGAATCATTTGTTAACGTAGGAATTATTCCTTCCTCCAACTCGAAGCGAGTAATTTACTTTCTTTTCAGACCATTCCACCCCAATTCAGTAAAATCCGAATGGAGAATCAATTGTTACGTAGGCATTATTCTTTCCTCCAACTCGAAGCGAGTAATTTACTTTCTTTTCAGGTCTTTCCAGTGCAATTCAGTACTAGATTCCGAATGAGGAATCAATTGTTAACGTAGGCATTATTCCTTTCTCCAACTCCAAGCGAGTAATTTACTTTCCTTTCAGATCTTTCCAGTGCAATTCAGTACTAGATTCTGAATGGGGAATCAATTGTTAACGTAGGTATTATTCCTTTCTCCAACACCAAGCGAGTAATTTGCTTTCTTTTTAGATCTTTCCAAAGCAATTCAACACTAGATTATGAATGGGGAATCAACTGTTAACGTAGGCATTATTCCTTTCTCCAACTCCAAGCGAGTAATTTGCTTTCTTTTCAGATCTTTCCAGTGCAAGTCAGTACTAGATTCTGAATGGGGAATCAATTGTTAACGTAGGCATTATTCCTTCCTCCAACTCCAAGCGAGTAATTTACTTTCCTTTCAGATCTTTCCAGTGCAATTCAGTACTAGATTATAAATGGGGAATCAATTGTTAACGTATCCATTATTCTTTTCTCCAACTCCAAGCGAGTAATTTACTTTCTTTTCAGATCTTTCCAGTGCTATTCACTACTAGATTCTGAATGGGGAATCAATTTTTAACGTAGGTATTATTTTTTCTCCAACTCCAAGCGAGTAATTTACTTTCCTTTCAGATCTTTCCACCCCAATTCAGTAAAATCTGAATGGGATATCAATTGTTACGTAGGCATTATTCCTTCCTTTAACTCGAAGCGAGTAATTTGCTTTCTTTTTCAATTGTTCCAGTATAATTCAGTACTAGATTATGAAGAGGGATGAATTCGTTATCGTTGGAATTATTCCGTCCTCCAACTCAAAGAGAGAATTACTGTCTTTTATTTTCCAGCAATTCAGACGAGATAGAAGAGGAAGAAGATCGGGCATATCCTCCTCCAACTCAAAGAGAGAAACGTCTTGAAGACTCCCAGGCAATGAACACTAGAAAAAGGGAACAAGAACGTAGGCATACCTTAACCCGAAGCGAGTAATTTGCTTTCCTTTCAGATCTTTCCACCCCAATTCACTAAAATCTTAATGGGGTATCAATTGTTAACGTAGGCATTATTCTTTCCTCCAACTCCAAGCGAGTAATTTACTTTCCTTTCAGATCTTTCCAGTGCAATTCAGTACTAGATTGTAAATGGGGAATCAATTGTTACGTAGGCATTATTTCTTCCTCCAAGTCGAAGCTAGTAATTTACTTTCTTCTCAGATCTTTCCAGTGAAATTCAGTACTAGATTATGAATGAGGAATGAATTGTTATCGTTGGCATTATTCCGTCCTCCAACTCAAAGAGAGTAGTTTACTGTCTTTTGAGATCTTTCCACCCCAATTCAGTAAAATCTGAATGGGGAATCAATTGTTACGTAGACATTATTCCTTCCTCTAATTCGAAGAGAGTAATTTACTTTCTTTTCAGATCGTTCAGTATAATTCAGTACTAGATTATGAATGAGGAATGAATTGTTATCGTTGGCATTATTCCGTCCTCCAACTCAAAGAGAGTGATTTACTGTTCCAGATCTTTCCAGGCGGCAATCACCTCAAATTAATACCCCCAGTGGGAATGAGTATTGTTAACGTAGGCATTACTCCAGTACTCCAAGGAGTAGTTTACTG
The DNA here is from genome assembly GCA_030248225.1 of Trileptium ribeirensis. Lineage (NCBI taxonomy): Eukaryota > Metazoa > Nematoda > Enoplea > Enoplida > Thoracostomopsidae > Trileptium > Trileptium ribeirensis. Next base: position 29,104 of record JASANE010011902.1, read on the forward strand.
TCTTTTGAGATCTTTCCACCCCAATTCAGTAAAATCTGAATGGGGAATCAATTGTTACGTAGGCATTATTCCTTCCTCTAATTCGAAGAGAGTAATTTACTTTCTTTTCAGATCGTTCAGTATAATTCAGTACTAGATTATGAATGAGGAATGAATTGTTATCGTTGGCATTATTCCGTCCTCCAACTCAAAGAGAGTAATTTACTGTCTTTCCAGATCATTCCGGTGCAATTCAGTACTAGATTATGAATGAGGAATGAATTGTTATCGTTGGCATTATTCCGTCCTCCTACTCAAAGAGAGTAATTTACTGTCTTTTCAGATCTTTCCAGTGCAATTGAACACTAGATTATGAATGGGGAATCAATTGTTAACGTAGGCATTATGTCTTCCTCTAATTCGAAGAGAGTAATTTACTTTCTTTTCAGATCGTTCCAGTATAATTCAGTACTAGATTATGAATGAGGAATGAATTGTTATCGTTGGCATTATTCCTTCCTCCATCTCGAAGCGAGTAATTTACTTTCTTTTGAGATCTTTCCAGTGCAATTCCGTACTAGATTCTGAATGGGGAATCAATTATTACGTAACGATTATTCCTTCCTCCATCTCGAAGCGAGTAATATACTTTCTTTCGAGATCTTTACAGTGCAATTGCGTACTAGATTCTGAATGGGGAATCAATTGTTACGTAACCATTATTCCTTCCTCCATCTCAAAGCGAGTAAGTTACTTTCATTTGAGATCTTTCCAGTGCAATTCCGTACTAGATTCTGAATGGGGCATCGATTGTTATTGTAGGCATTATTCCGTCCTCAAACTTGTAGAGCGTAATTTAGTGTCTTTTCAGATCTTTCTAGTGCAATTCCGTATTCCGTTCTCGATTTCTGAATGGAGATCAATTGTTACATAAGCGTTATCTACTTCCTTCCCATCCATCTCGAAGCGAGTACATTTACTTTCTTTCGAGATCTTTCCAGGCAATTCCGTACAAGATTCTGGATGGGAAGTCAATTGTTGTGTAGGCGTTATTCCTTCCTCCAAATCGAAGCGATTAATTTGCTTTCTTTTCAGATCTTTCCAGTGCAATTCAAGATGACTAGATTCTGAATGGGGAATCAATTGTTAACGACAAGGAAATTTTTATATTCACAATAGAAGAAAAACAAACAAGACCCTCCAAAAAAACTTACCACAGACAATAGGCATTATTCCTTCCTCTCAAACGAAGCGAGTAATTTTTTTAGATATTTCAGTGAATTAGTACTAGATTTGAATGGGAAAGCTTTCTTTTCAGATCTTTCCAGCGCAATTCAGAAGATTTTCTACGGAACAAGACGAGCACACCCCCCCACCAAAAGAAACCCACCAACAAAAGACAGATCTGAATGGAATCAACTGTTACGTAACATTATTCTCTTTCCATCTCGAAGCGAGTAATCTCAGTACTAGATTCTGATGGGGAATCAATTGTTACGTAGGCATTATTCCTTCCTCCAAATCAAGCGAGTAATTTGCTTTCTTTCAGATCTTTCCAGCGCAATTCAGTACTAGATTCTGAATGGGGAATCAATTGTTAACGTAGGCATTATTCCTTCCTCCATCTCGAAGCGAGTAATATACTTTCTTTCGAGATCTTTGCAGTGCAATTCCGCACTAGGTTCTGAATGGGGACTCAATTGTTACATAGGCATTATTCCTTCCTCCATCTCGAAGCGAGTAATTTGCTTTCTTTTCAGATCTTTCCAGTGCAATTCAGTAAAAAGAGAAAGAAAAGAGAAAGAAGGAAAGAAAGAAGAAGCGGACCGAAGCGAAAAACTAAATTCTGAATGGGGAATCAATTGTTACGTAAGCGTTATTCCTTCCTCCATCTCGAAGCGAGTAATTTACTTTCTTTTGAGATCTTTTCAGTGCAATTCCGTACTAGATTCTGAATTTGGCATCAATTGTTATCGTAGGCATTATTCCGTCCTCAAACTTGTAGAGAGTAATTTGGTGTCTTTTCAGATCTTCCTAGTGCAATTCCGTACTAAATTCTGAATGGGGAATCAATTGTTACGTAAGCGTTATTCCTTCCTCCATCTCGAAGCGAGTAATTTACTTTCTTACGAGATCTTTCCAGTGCAATTCCGTACTAGATTCTGAATGGGGAGTCAATTGTTACGTAGGCATTATTCCTTCCTCCATCTCGAAGCGAGTAATATACTTTCTTTCGAGATCTTTCCAGTGCAATTCCGCACTAGATTCTGAATGGGGACTCAATTGTTACGTAAGCGTTATTCCTTCCTCCATCTCGAAGCGAGTAATTTACTTTCTTTCGAGATCTTTCCAGTGCAATTCAGTACCAGATTCTGAATGGGGGAATCAATTGTTAACGTAGGCATTATTCCTTCCTCCATCTCGAAGAGAGTAATTTGCTTTCTTTTCAGATCTTTCCAGTGCAATTCAGTACTAGATTCTGAATGGGGAATCAATTGTTACGTAACGATTATTCCTTCCTCCATCTCGAAGCGAGTAATTTACTTTCTTTCGAGATCTTTCCAGTGCAACTCCGTACTAGATTCTGAATGAGGAGTCAATTGTTACGTAACCATTATTCCTTCCTCCATCTCGAAGCGAGTAATTTACTTTCTTTTGAGAACTTTCCAGTGCAATTCAGTACTAGATTCTGAAGGGGGAATCAATTGTTACGTAACCATTATTTCTTCCTCCATCTCGAAGCGAGTAATTTACTTTATTTTGAGATCTTTCCAGTGCAATTCCGTACTAGATTCTGAATGGGGAATCAATTGTTACGTAAAGCGTTATTCCTTCCTCCATCTCGAAGCGAGTAATTTACTTTCTTTTGAGATCTTTCCAGTGCAATTCCGTACTAGATTCTGAATGGGGCATCAATTGTTACGTAACCATTATTCCTTCCTCCATCTCGAAGCGAGTAATTTACTTTCTTTTGAGATCTTTCCAGTGCAATTCCGTACTAGATTCTGAATGGGGAATCAATTGTTACGTAACGATTATTCCTTCCTCCATCTCGAAGCGAGTAATTTACTTTCTTTCGAGATGTTTCCAGTGCAATTCCGTACTAGATTCTGAATGGGGAATCAATTGTTACGTAACCATTATTCCTTCCTCCATCTCGAAGCGAGTAATTTACTTTCTTTTGAGATCTTTCCAGTGCAATTCCGTACTAGATTCTGAATGGGGCATCAATTGTTATCGTAGGCATTATTCCGTCCTCAAACTTGTAGAGAGTAATTTAGTGTCTTTTCAGATCTTTCTAGTGCAATTCCGTACTAGATTCTGAATGGGGAATCAATTGTTACGTAAGCGTTATTCCTTCCTCCATCTCGAAGCGAGTAATTTACTTTCTTTCGAGATCTTTCCAGTGCAATTCAGTACTAGATTCTGAATGGGGAATCAATTGTTACGTAACCATTATTCCTTCCTCCATCTCGAAGCGAGTAATTTGCTTTCTTTTACTTTCTTTCGTACCTTTCCAGTCGCAATTCAGTACTAGATTCATGAATGGGAATCAATTGTTACGTAACCATTATTCCTTCCTCCAAATCGAAGCGAGTAATTTGCTTTCTTTTCAGATCTTTCCAGTGCAATTCAGTACTAGATTCTGAATGGGGAATCAATTGTTAACGTAGGCATTATTCCTTCCTCCATCTCGAAGCGAGTAATTTGCTTTCTTTTCAGATCTTTCCAGTGCAATTCAGTACTAGATTCTGAATGGGGAATCAATTGTTACGTAACGATTATTCCTTCCTCCATCTCGAAGCGAGTAATTTACTTTCTTTCGAGATCTTTCCAGTGCAATTCCGTACTAGATTCTGAATGGGGACTCAATTGTTACGTAAGCGTTATTCCTTCCTCCATCTCGAAGCGAGTAATTTACTTTCTTTCGAGATCTTTCCAGTGCAATTCCGTACTAGATTCTGAATGGGGAGTCAATTGTTACGTAGGCATTATTCCTTCCTCCAAATCGAAGCGAGTAATTTGCTTTCTTTTCAGATCTTTCCAGTGCAATTCAGTACTAGATTCTGAATGGGGAATCAATTGTTAACGTAGGCATTATTCCTTCCTCCAAATCGAAGCGAGTAATATGCTTTCTTTCGAGATCTTCCGAGCCAATCCCGTATGATATTCTAGATGGGGCATCGATTGTTTTCGTAGGCATTATTCCGTCCCCACTCGCTCCCCGGGCTCCAGTGCAATTCCGTACCAGATTCTGAATGGGGAATCAATTGTTACGTAACAATTATTCCTTCCTCCAAATCGAAGCGAGTAATTTGCTTTCTTTTCAGATCTTTCCAGTGCAATTCAGTACTAGATTCTGAATGGAGAATCAATTGTTACGTAACCATTATTCCTTCCTCCATCTCGAAGCGAGTAAACTACTTTCTTTTGAGATTTTCCAGTGCAATTCCGTACTAGATTCTGAATGGGGAATCAATTGTTACGTAAGCGTTATTCCTTCCTTCATCTCGAAGCGAGTAATTTACTTTCTTTTGAGATCTTTCCAGTACAATTCCGTACTAGATTCTGAATGGGGAATCAATTGTTAACGTAGGCATTATTCCTTCCTCCATCTCGAAGAGAGTAATTTACTTTCTTTTCAGATCTTTCCGGTGCAATTCAGTACTAGATTCTGAATGGGGAATCAATTGTTACGTAAGCGTTATTCCTTCCTCCATTTCGAAGGGGGTAATTTACTTTCTCTTCAGATCGTTCCAGTACAATTCAATGAGATTCCGAATGAGGAATCAATTGTTACGTAGCGCATTATTCCTTCCTCCATCTCGAAGCGAGTAATATACTTTCTTTCAGATCTTTCCAGTGCAATTCAGTACTAGATTCTGATTGGTGACTGTATTGTTACGTAACGGTTATTCCTTCCTCCATCTCGAAGCGAGTAATTTACTTTCTTTCGAGATCTTTCCAGTGCAATTCAGGACTAGATTCTGAATGTGGAATCAATTGTTAACGTAGGCATTATTCCTTCCTCTATCTCGAAGCGAGTAATTTGCTTTCTTTTAGATCTTTCCAAAGCAATTCAACACTAGATTATGAATGGGGAATCAACTGTTAACGTAGGCATTATTCCTTTCTCCAACACCAAGCGAGTAATTTGCTTTCTTTTTAGATCTTTCCAAAGCAATTCAACACTAGATTATGAATGGGGAATCAACTATTAACGTAGGCATTATTCCTTTATCCAACTCAAAGCGAGTAATTACTGTCTTTTCAGATCTTTCCAGTGCAATTCAGTACTAGATTGTAAATGGGGAATCAATTGTTACGTAGGCATTATGTCTACCTCCAAATCGAACCTAGTAATTTACTTTCTTTTCAGATCTTTCCAGTGCAATTCAGTACTAGATTATGAATGAGGAATGAATTGTTAACGTAGGTATTATTCCTTTATCCAACTCAAAGCGAGTAATTTACTGTCTTTTCAGATCTTTCCAGTGCAATTCAACACTACATTATGAATGGGGAATCAATTGTTAAGTAGGCATTATTCCTTCCTCTCATTCGAAGAGAGTAAATTTACTTTCTTTTCAGACCTTTCCAGTGCAATTCAGTACTAGATTCTGAATGGGGAATCAATTGTTAACGTAGACATTATTCCTTCCTCAAATTCGAAGAGAGTAATTTACTTTCTATTCAGATCGTTCCAGTATAATTCAGTACTAGATTATGAATGAGGAATGAATTGTTATCGTTGGCATTATTCCGTCCTCCAACTCAAAGAGAGTAATTTACTGTCTTTTCAGATCTTTCCAGTGCAATTCAACACTAGATTATGAATGGGGAATCAATTGTTAACGTAGGAATTATTCCTTCCTCCAACTCGAAGCGAGTAATTTACTTTCTTTTCAGACCTTTCCACAGCAATACGTAACTGAACGAAGGAGGACAT
>JASANE010011903.1:0-20691 GCA_030248225.1 Trileptium ribeirensis
TCAGATTTATATAACGTACAATCATTAAGTTCAAATCATTTAAGATATTAATAGGTATTACGTGTTCCGGAGATAGTTTGACTTGTAAGCGAATTAATCTTGCGATGAGTATTAAACCTAATTCTTCAATGACGGAGATCATGTACGCATTTATAATCTTGTTTGTCGTATTTATGTCTTGGGCGTTATACCTAACTTACGCATTATTTGTTACAGTTTCTACTGAGCCTATTAGCAGGATGCTAAATTTATCTACCGCACTTGTAATACACACCACGACAAACTCCTTACACACTCTATGTCAACGTCATGTGCGCATTTAAGTTTTGCTAGTAGATAATATATTTTTAGGCACTGATACGTCATTTTATCACGTCATCAGGCTATGACATTGTTATCAACTCTCGATGATGTAAATAAATATGGGGATTACAAAGCGCACAAGTGTTTTGTAACCTAACTGCCATTTCTTGAATATGCGTTTAAGGATTTGTGTGTGAACGGTTGTAAAGAGTCCACCAAATGCTATAGCATGAGTTTGAACCAGCGAAACAACACAACCGTGCGAATAAATATTTGCAATCACGGCTGGCTATGTTACTATTGCCTTGTAACCATGCTAACCATCAGTTCAAACAGTTTTGTATGCGCTGTTAATACTGCGCCTGCTCGTGTTACAATGCATTTTGTATGCTTGTGATTCCAGATGTCATAAAAATCGTATATTTTACACAAAGCGAATTTTGCAGATGCCGAATTAATTTTGAAAACGTGGCCTAGCCATTTTTAAGCTGAGCTTTGAATCAATTACTGGAGCATAATTAAGCCAATGAGTTAAAACGATGTGTGTTATATAAAGCAGTCACTCTTCAGAATCTAGTTATTAAAATCTGGGGTGTCGCCATGCAAAGGGGGTAGTGTTGGGCAACGGCCGGATTTGACGTCGAACCGTTTACGGCAGGCCGATGGATGGGCGACGGCGAATAGACGGCTGACTGCCATCAAGCAGCTCTTACTATGACCTTAATTTAATATTTGTAAATACTTCTTCTGCATTTGTTCAAAGCTCGGTTCGTATCTGAAAGTTTTAGATAAGGTACTATAGTAAGTGCCGAATCTTACGCCAAGGCTGACTATAACACGACTATAGAATATTTAGTGCTGAGCGACGGTCGGCTTCAGGGTGTTTCATTAAACATTGACGCATATTAGCTTAATAATAAACATATATGTTATATGCTTAAATGTGACAAGATGGCACTTCCTTTGTACAAAATCGTTGCATGTTATTCATAGAGATTATATATGCATCAAAAGATTCGAATAATGCGGTGTATAATTCTCTAGCAGTACAGCCGTAAACGTATATACCACAGCCGGCCGAGGGATGGCTAGTAGCTGCTGATCAATGGTTTTGGCAACTGTCAATTGCATAAAATTGTTATCTGTGCCAATACCGGCCGAACCAACGGATTTGCGGCCATTAACTGCCAAAAATTGTGAAAGGCCGACGGCCGGGACAATATTCCGCGGCCGACTAATTTCAAGGCCCTTCTTTCTACTATTATACTACTGAAGGCGTGCTCTCCCCTCGTTTCATATTGGTGCCCCCTCCCCAGTTTACAACTGCGACAAAATTATTTTTCAACACGATATCGTTAGATTACTATGTTGAGTTAACACCCATAATGAATCGGTGTCCCCAGCTGAAATTTTCCGGTAATGCACGCATGGGCGTAGGCAGAAAATTTATAAAGGGGGGGCATTTTTTTCTTGGGCAGTCGTTATGCTGCAAAAACTTTCAAGGGGTGAAGTGGCCATCCTCCTTTCCCAATCGGGCTGTGGACCGGCTATGGCGGAGTTACCACCCTGCCGCACAACCAACCACCCTAACGGCGCTTCGTTATGTCGTTTTGTCGTCTGAGAACATAAATTGAATCCGGGGACGTTCTGTCGAAAACTGTTTTATTAGTGAAGGACGTTGTATCAGCAGTGGAGAATGTCGTATCACCACTGGAGGTTTCTCCTGTATCGTCATTACTTTTCCTAGGGCGTTTCGCTAGAAAGCCCCTAATATCCATAACAGCTATTATATTGTCCTTTAGATACACCAATAGTTAATATTTTAATTGACTGAAAGACAAAAAACAATTATCAGTATTGTTAACAGAGGTATAGTAGCGAACTTAGTGGTTGGCATATCTTGTTAATTACAATTCACGGCAATCCGCGCTAAGAGCGGCGAACTTTCAGCAGTTTTGGCATAAATATAATGCAAAGTTGAGAAAATCCGCGCACATCCGAGCAATTTGGGATTTTGTAAGGTGGGCACTTGCCCCCCTGCCTACGCCCCTGAATGCACGTGATTAAAATGTGCTGCCATGCAGATACACTGCCTACCAATTTCTTTTGCAATTTGTGAAGAAATAATCAAATAATTATTGTTCTTATAACGAATATTTATGAATATTGGTATAAAATTCTAAAATATGATATAATTTATGCAGTAGCGAAAACAATTTATTCAGTTTATGTGTAAGTATACAAATGAGATCATTGCACATTTTCAATTTATATTAATTAGTATCATCTTAACCAAAACTAATTTAATCAATTAGCATCATTAATCGCTAGCTTTGAAGAACCTTGAACTAATCTACCGGATTGAGCTTTGATACTATTACTTATCGAGACCTAGTGTCTTCCCATCGGAACATAATAATATGTGCGTCGCTTAGAGCGTAAGTGAATCGCTTCATTCGATAGTATTAGTCGATTGTTGTGCAAGCAAAATCGTTCCTTAATTTATCTCACAAAACGAAGCGGGCCAGTCGTAAGCTGTTAATGCGGTAAATTGTTCACAGAAAAGAAGGTATAACAGAATCCAAAACCACAAAATTTATTGATCGTTGCAGTCGAGAACGTAATCATATTTTGAAAATTTGCAAATTTTCTTGGTTGGTTAGGGTTACGTCAGTACGAAATGCAATAATGACAATTATAGTGTAAAACACGTCATACTAATTCTAATTTTATATGATCGATTGACGATGTTAAGATACCGTATAGGTAGGAGCTATATCGATCAGCCGATTATAACTTATTGATCATTGTAAAATAATCATTAAGAATGACGTTCAGACAATAGATAAATTGTTTCTGCTAATCTGTTTTACGCAAGATATTTAGTATGTTCCTTTCTGTGAACGATGTGATGTGTCAATATATTAACTTTAAAGAGGCTTGTTTTCTGTCTAGGACGTTTAGATTGTGAAGCATCGTTCCGGCTATTGTCACAAAGCTTATAAAGATGTACCTACATACTCCGGTCCGATTTCATAATCCGGACGGTGTCATCGATGCTTTGGGCAAAATTGCGGACAGACCTCCGTTAAATAGTTCGGAATTACTTCCAAACTGTCCTAGTTAAAACCTATTACGATGTGTCATAAGCAATTTTAGCAAGCTACAACCTCGATTAATACATGAAAACTGTAAACGAACTAAACGTTGGGCTATAAATGCAATTTTCACAAGTTTGACATGTATAGTTCTGTTGCATCTCACTATGCCGGCATATATAGCGTAGCTGAACACGCTGTGATCGGGACCTGTGGTGTAATGGTAGCGCGCTAGTCTTGCAAGCTAGAGATCCGGGTTCGAATCCCGGCTGGTCTAATGAATGATCGCTCGTGGGTCTTTTCAGTTCTTTCTGGGGCTAACATAGTTCATGGCGTCTAAAGTTTATTAATATATCGCACTGATTTCTATGTTTGTTTTGTATTGACAACCAACTTTTATAAAATAATATTTGATTATATATCGTTTATATTAGTAAATTTTAGAATTTAAGGATTCGAAGGCATAAGAAAATAAATTGGGGATTTCGCTATAATTTTATAATCAAGGTATTAGCCATTTAATCTAAAAAGTAATCCAAATACAATTGAAATTGTAATAAAATTGAAGTTTTCAGCTGTATAGTCTAATAACTATGTAGCAGGAGACTACGGCAAGGCTTGAGTCTAACCCCACACTGAAACACTTTACGGGACTTGAAGGGAAATTACACGCCTTACGTAACTTGGGTAAAAAGTGGGCCCGCCGACCTCAAACCCTAGGATTTAACTGTGTATGGTAAACTATCTGGCGCACGTATCTAGTGGGATGAATTGGACCCCCTGGCGTGGTTTACCCTTTGATCCAGTTGGGCAGAAATGGTTCACCCCCGCACGCTCAGAGACCAAAATGCATTTAGAGAATATAGTTATTGCTTTGGCGAAATTCTCAGCCAGCTACCGTGTGTGTGGTGTAGTGCAAATTTTGTGAATAGTGTTTGACCATTCAGGCTAATACAATAAGCCTACCTAAATTGATCGTAACCACGATATGTATATTTATTTTTATAAAAATAAACCAATTATTTTCTACGAATTCGTATATGACTAAAGCAAGGCTAGCGAAAGATGACTAAAACGAAGCAAACAGACAATATACAACCAATACGGGAGGGTGGGAGGGTGCAAGCTGTATTCAGCCGAAGATTGCCGTAGAATGAATTCCTCTACGACTGTACAAACTATTACCGCGACTTAATTTGCATATGCAAAGAACGTAACATACTGCTTCTCCGAAAATAATTGTAAATATATGTATGCAAATTTTAGATTGATACAAAAACGAAAAAGTTTTCTAGCTAGCCTGGAAACGTAAGCTAGGATCAACGATGGTTGTACTGACAAAGCACTGATACGTCATCATACAGACATTATATATAATACAATATATTACAGTATATGACAGATGCATACTGTAATATGACATGATACAGAGCACGGCACGTTCAAGTCGGTTGTTTTGAAAACCAGCAATACTGGAAAATTACGGCAAAACTAAGTACAACTGTGAAGAGCCCTTAAAATAGGTCACGATGTTTTTAGAGTGTTTTGCTCAGTTCACTGGACAACAAAAAAATTCGCCCAACAGGTCTCATATTTTATCGAGTTGAGCGAGCCAATACGACTAGTATAACAGTAGACCATAACTCGTTAGCTAGTGCCATAACTCCATATTCTATTTAAAATAAACCAAGAACATTACATGAATCGTTATGCCTAAACAGTCAGGCTCAGCTCCACTGTTTTCAAGTTCCAATTATTATAGGGTGCACATCCACATACCTGGTTCAAACTAGTGACACCTATGGCATACAACATGTTAAAGTTACCTCACGAACCATCATGGAACGATAGCCATGGGAATAAAGTGCCATCATTCTCCACAAGTACTTAAAAACGATCCTAAAATGTAACCAGACTCCCACTCCCCGTTAAGACGTACGGCAGAGGAACCATATGGGTAACGAACATTTTTGAATAGAAAATACGATCTGTCTCTTATCCTGGAAAGAATTTGTGCCACTACGTCTAAACACCAAAGATGTATGAAACCAAACGAAATAAAATCTACTTGATAACACCTACCTATTTTAGAAATTCCATGTCGGCTGCGAAAAAACACTTCTCGGCTAGATAGGCTAAGTTGAACGAAATACTCGGAGGCATCAAACATAAAACTTAAAAGTAAACTAACTTACCAAGCGCGGCAAAGTCTGCAACCCGACTGCTTCTCCGAGAATGTTGCTTGATGTCTTAAATAGACTTTGTTTTGTAGATGCGTCGAAAATCTTCAAAGTTGTTGAGATACTTTGCTATAATCAGAAGGTTTGTCGCTTTTAAGCTCCTAATTTTCGTCCCGAAACCAAGTAAATTGTCAAAAATTTCCGATAATATTACTAATTTACGAGTTTGTTTACGAATTTAAAATGTGTCAATTTTTATGGCAATATATGGTGCGCGACACAATCCCGATAAAGAGAAAATTTAAGGCATAGGAAAAATTTATGTGAATGGTAATGCGGCGAACACAGTACAATTTATAGGATCATACGACAAATACTAAGTACTAAAATTTGATAACGAAACTGAGACACAAATTGAAATAAAATAGAATCTTCCGCGAATTGACACCAGAGTAAGAGATTCGATATTGAACCAGCGAATATGGGACAGCAGCTGATACTCGAACTGCAAAGAATGAGTCGAGTAAAAACAATTTATTAAATAATATGTGGGACAGAAAAAGTTTTATTGCTATATTACCATCGTAATCCTGAGGTTTAAGGGCTCTGTCATATTTATAGCGGCGTTGTTGATGTACGCGATCCGCTCAGTTATTTTGCTGTTTAGGAGTTGTCAATTTCATGCGGCATTTAAAAAACAAAAAGGCCAAAAACTAATTTTGATAAAAGACGATTGATTAGCTACCGTTATCAAACTGTCTGTGTTTTAACATTTACCACCGGCCACGGGATAACTTGAAATTCACCTCGCGACTCAATTTTACCACAATTTGACACAAAAATATAACCTACAACTATTTTGGCTGACACAAAAATATAACCTACAACTATTTTGGCTGACACAAAAATATAACCTGCAACTATTTTGGCTGACACAAAAATATAACCTACAACCATTTTGGCTGGCACAAAAATATAACCTACAACCATTTTGGCTGACACAAAAACATAACCGACAACTATTTTGGCTGACACAAAAATATAACCTACAACTATTTTGGCTGACGCAAAAATATAACCTACAACTATTTTGGCTGACACAAAAATATAACCTACAACTATTTTAGCTGACACAAAAATATAACGTACAACTATTTTGGCTGACACAAAAATATAACCTACAACTATTTTGGCACCCTTATCTGTGTCGAAAACTAAGGACAGGAATTATCATAGCAGTGTATGCCACATGATTCTTCTTAAATATTTCGCCTGTTCTTTATCCGAGAAAAACGTCATACATGGGATTCCTGTGCAAATTATAACAAATAATGTCCACACGATCCTTCCTAAATATTTCACTTGTTCTTACCCGGGAAGAACGTCATAAACGGCGTTCCTGTGCAAATTGCAACAAATAATGAAAAACGTCATAAACGGGATGCATGTGCAAATTGTGACAAATAATGTCCACGTGATTCTGCTTAGCTATTTCACCTCTTCTTATCCGGGACGAACATCATAAACGGTATTCCTATGCAAACTGTTTATAACACATTACTTCTCGACTGCTTCGGCCATGTTTGTAATAGCCACTCACTCGGAGAATATTTTCTAAAATTTTACTGAAATTAAATTTCAGAATTTAAATAATTTGTGCAATGGAATTGCTTTAACCCTTTCTCGTATACAGTCACACGTGTATGAAAGGGTACGTTGAGACACGATGCGCCGATGCGCATACTGAGTATGTTGTTCGGCGTGCGTTGGCACGTGCGTTGTTTTCTCGCTTTGTGGCGTTCCTTATTAAGCCGAAAAACAGGTCCTATATAGCTTAGTGGCTAACGTACCAGGCTCTCATTAAAATGACCTAGGTTCAGTGCGCCGTTGCGATAAATGTTTGCTCAACATTGTAAAAAATACACAATAATTCATGCGGGAAAAACTTAATATTTAGGCAAACCACAGTTTCTTAAACCACAACAGTAGCACGACACCATCACTTTCAGCCATAGGTGAAACGAATTATGCTAATTTTAGCACCGCTCAACTCAGCTTATAAATGTGTTTCAAAAAGCAAATATAATGATAAATTGATCGAGAAAAATTATTTTTACAAATGTTTTGCGGCGTATACTAATTAGACCAAATCATAAGCATAAGTACCATAACCGTAGTTGAAATAATTCGGAATAAAAATTGTCTTGAATATTTGTAGAAGTGGAGAACCGCTCCGTCAATTCGAGTAGAACGGTAGCAAATATCTTTAGGGATGCGGAGTTTCATCTGAAAGTAGATAATGGACTAACTCGTTCAACACATCCTGAATATTAAATGCCATTCAACCTACGGTGGTATGGACAATGAATTGCCTAATAAAAATTATTGTTATCGTTTTTACAGTTTTCGAATGATCTTACCTATTGAGAATTCTTGAAACTGCGATATCTGGTTGTGAATGAATATGACAATTTTCAATCGAATATTATAGTAGCACGCAAGGGTCCAAACGCGAAAAAATTCCGGAAGAACGGGGCGCAGAGCGTTCGAAAAATCATGGGGGGTGAGACACAGTATTTTCTGTAATCGGTGTACGGTTATGTGTACGCTGGTTACTTAAGGTTTATATATGCATACATGCATGACCAACTTGTAGATTTCTGAGCGATCGACTTACATATGAGTCCTCCAGGCATATATCTCTATACAGACATGTATACATAATCGATCAACATGGCAAATTTTCAAGGAGGACGCCAGACATGTTTCTAAATATACATTCAGTATTGACCACCTTGTTACATTTCTGGAGGAGACGATTTATATAGCCTTCGTCTCCAGGCATATTTCTAGGAGAACGCGTCGCCGATGGCCACCTCCCGTCCGGTGTTTGCGTATGTGGGTGACACAATAGTTCACTTTGTCTTTTTTGAACAAAATTCGCACACGCACGAAATCTTAAAAATCAGTCTTTGTAAAATATATATAAAGCGAAAACTAGAGTAATTATAGCTTTTACAAAGCAACAACTGTGTCTCAAGTTACGGCGTTGGATCATTCCAACCAAACCTCCCAAAATTGTGTCAAATCCGGCCTACAATGTGCACAAAATACCATCATTTATCTCCAACAGAATTTTTCCCCAATCTTCTTCTTCTATATAAGCTGTCTTCAGCAGGAAAGTGTTTTATCTCAGACTGTTGTGCGAAACGAACGGAAAGATCATGTTACCCAAACCTAAACCAAAACCAAACAATATGGTGCGATCTCTTCTGGTTACGGCTGTCTGAGCTGCCACCTTAGCAAAATGTTATCTTTTGTTGGAGAAGATTCTTCTTCTTGGAATGTGAGCATTTATATTATAAGGTAAAGCGCCATAGTGCGTCAAAATATTCAACACATTGTACCACGTTTGTAGTATATGTGGAGCTATAGATTCTGAACGATGAATATATATCTCAGGTTGGGGCGTACCAAAGACGTAGCAACATGAATCCGACTGGGATGTGTGCACGTCAAATCACCGCGGAAGCCATCCGTTGGTTGACGTACAGTCGACAATTCTTGTACTAGTTACCACGAACACATATAACACTTTACTATTGAGCGGGTTATCATCAATAGACACACAATATAAAAATCTCGCCCTCGTGATTTTCGTCGAGGGAAGCACCCTCTTACAGTATTCACAACCACCCTTTTACGCCATACAAAGCCCCATTATCTTTGTCACTCCACATAGACCAGTCTCAGTGCAATTTTGGGGACTAAGCTCCATCCCTATTATGAGGCACATATCAGGATTGAAGCCCGTTTGTTTTAAGCAGGGGGAAGAACGACCCTGAATAAATGTCAGGGTTAAACTGTGCTAACAGATATCGCATAAAAAAGTTATTCAAAGCCGAAGACGAAAATTGTCAGTGTCTCTGAATAAATGTTGTGCCTAGCGGATTTTATCTAACTAGGCTGCTATTTTGATGGGTTAAAATAACACAGCTGCCAATCATTATTGAACCACCTCCACAACACTAACAAACAGCCAGAATTTCTGTGACCCGAAAATGTTAGCCTGGTGTGTAAGATATATTTCTCAATGTGTTGTAAATAGCTTAAATATAAGAATTATGATGGTTATGCTCAAGGTTTCACAACGTTTTGGGTTTACTGTATATTGCAATCGAAAAATTTTGGTTTTCCATCAACCAGAAGTCGACATTATTTGGTGTGTGAGGTAGTTCATTGTTTAAATATGGTTATTATGAGTTGGACGTTTGTTCTAAAGTCATTACAATCGTTTCCAAAATTACAAATCTTCTTCTCTCTGAACGAACCTAAAAAGCGAGGCTTCCCAACCTCGTACAAGGCACCGGCCCCTGATTAGAACCGGGAAGGTATACGTGTCCCCCTCCACCCGAACGATGGAAGTGCCCCCACCCCGAAAGTGAGCTGCTGGCTACGTGCCTGCAGCTGTAACACAATAGAGTGCGCATATAGTGAAATCCTTGTGAATCAAAAAATTAAAAAATTTCACTATATCCGAATGTATTTGAGTGCGGACAATGGGACAAAGCGAATATTTCACCAAGATCTTAATAAAATTAAAATCAAATTATTGGATAGTGTTATTTTGTGTGATTATATTATCAGTTTGCATACCTTATCAGTTTGCTAAAAGACATACGTTTTTCATATTTATATGAATATTTTTTTCGGTTTAGAGGTGCTTGTGAGATCAAATCCACGCCACTGTATTTGGCTCACCTAAATCTTGCTTATCACTCTCAATTCTATCATTTATATACAGAAGCACTTTTGTGACAGTGAACGAACAGTATATTGCGTATATGTAAAGTAAAGTTTTAAGCATAATGCTTTATGGTTTTAATATGAGCTTCTGGGCTTATTCGTTTGCCTACGTCTAATAGTTTTCTTATGTACTGTATTAACCTTTGTTACGTTTCATTTGTATATAAATTGTGAATTGTATTTTATGTATAACTGTATTACGGTTTAAGTTACCCATTGCCTAATTACAGTGCTCGCGATAATGGTCTTAACGCCTGATGCAAAACCCGTTACGCTGATTCTTGGTATACAAGTTTATGTTGTGTTAATAAAAATTATATTATTCTTTATAATTATTTTAAATCATACTTATATGAGTTACATTACAAATTATTCTGATGCCGTGTTACTTTACTGCATTGTAATGATATAAGGCTATATATTTATCCGTATACATAAATATATGTATTTAGTGTATTCCATTTCAAATTATCAAAATAATAACATAATATTAACCACTCCTTATATGTGGTCAGAAATCGCTAATATCCTTGTATTCTACCGACTTCGAGTCGTTCATTGATCATTTGCGTTGTTTAATTCTGTTATCCACGGCTTTAGAAATATCGTTATATATAGCAAATTCGTCTAAAATACACAACTGAAAATACAATTTTTTAACTTTAAATCCAAAGAAGAGGAAGATCCATCCACCCGACCTGAAGAATTTTTTCATAAAAACTGTCAAAACATATAATAAACTGCACACTGCAGCAATCTATACACTGCCTACATATCACTAATCTGATTTCTATGTACATGACAAGTCGAAAACAGAAACATCTATAAAAATACATTTGTAGGTCAGAGTTAGTCCTTTGTATCTCCATATTTATGGAGATAACCTCCATACCTCAACCAGACCCCTTTCGTTACCTTTACCGGATCTTTGTGTCACCACAACGATAGACTGTCCGTCTTGGCGCACGAATGTAAACCAGAAACAATGAACAATGTAATTTAAGTATTTACATCAATTTTATATAGACATGTTACATGAAATTTAGATTATAAGACCCAGAAAATCATAAGATACCCTCTGAGTGTAGAGTCGTGTTTTATAAGCACAATTTAAATCTATTTTATATATATTTATCCTATTTTTTACGTCATTTTTAATCAGATTTGTTTCTCGTTACGTATTTTACTTGGACATGCGTGGTATATTCATTTACTTTTAGAAAGAAAGAATCCGGAGCAATAATGTTTTACCAGACACATCACATTTCTATATTTGCTAATATTATTAATATATATTTTACGATCGGTAGTCAGCACGGGACCATAGGTATTGATAGGCGGATTACCCCACCCTAAGGGTCCACTCCTATATTTAGTGCCACATGTAAGGCTGCTCTCGCGCCGAAGGCGTGAGAAAACTGTTGCAAAAATTGGCAAAAACCGTGGCAAAATTGACAAAATTTGGGACAATATTGGCTAAAATAATTGAGGTATTTTGGGGCGAGAGGATGTCTGCTCAAACCCTCGACGACCCAAAACCTCTGAGAATCTACCTTCGCGGCCACTGTCTAGCCCTATGCCGATGGGCCTTCGACACCTATGGACAATATGTTATCGGTACTTTTGTATGCAGCATGATTGAATTAGACTACGACACACCTATATGTCGTACATGTGTTTTCAGCCAAGTATGGGACAAAATTTGGGTTTATTGATTTATCCCGCCAACAGTCCGAAATTAGTTAATTTTTAAATATAATAAAACTTTGGTAGGTATACACACCACTCAGCCCAGTTCGACAAAGTGGTACAGAAAATGACAATTTCGGCTATATATACTTATTTTTCCCACTTTCTGGATTATCAATTGTCCACAATAAAGTTATTTTGCTGAGCCGAATGGCATTAAAATTATTGCTTTATGTTCAAAATTGATCTAATTTTGGGTTGGCCAGAAAATAACGAAAACTACCCAAAAATTTCATTAGTTTTACTAACTTTTTTTATTTTTATGTCTTAAACTCAGGCATATTTTTTCTAATACAACGAAAACCAAATATAATCTGACTGGTTTAAAATCGGATCCGTCGAAATACCGATTGTTTGAATCGTATCTAACTTGTAAACTTCTCCAAGCTTAAAATACAAAACACCATTTGCTCTTATTTTTGTTCCTTATTGTAGCAACCAATAATAATTGTCTCAAGAGTACACAATAATTATCGCCAACTAGCTTCGTCGTGGTACAACAGATAGAATTAGCAAATAAATCATCAATATCCAAACGTAATAGCCATAAATTTATGGTGCTTATTAGCTGCAGCACGAATCGAAAGACGATCGATATTAAAGTATTCAGCAGGGCGGCGGTGTGAGCTCACGATATTCTCTCTCTCTCTCTCTCTGTCGCCAAAAGCTTTCCCGGTTTGCTACTATGGTTTCGACCGGGGTCATCTATTCTTCATTTGTTCGTTGTTTCTTGATTCCGCTTTGGAAAGAACCAAATGAATCCGGTGTGTGTCATTAGCGCAGTCACCAACAGGTTTACGTTTTGTTTTATATATAACAACAACAACAACAACAACAGCAATCACCTACTATTTAATAACCTGTGTGAACGATTTAGTGCATATTTTATCTTCTTACTGCTTGGCATTACTGCTGCTAACAACTGGCTTCTTATTGCAGCAGCAGCAGCAGCAACAACAACAACAACAACAAGAAGCAGAGCTGAAGCTTTATTTTATTATTTTAGTGTTCATGGTTTTGGCATTTAGTCGTCTTCGATTCGCTCTATACCCACCCGTTTAGGTTTGTGCTGACTTGGTTTGGTTGGTAATTATCATTATCCAAAATGCCAAACTAGAAGCAAAGGCTAGTAGGCAAAACCACGTTACCAGCGCTATCATTCTAATAATGACAATAAAATGATACAAAGCGTCTCCAAGTGGCGAAATCCGGGGCAAGCACGTAGGGATACGTAACGCACAATCCGTAATTAACCACGACATTACATGGCGTTCACCATTACATACCCAGTGTTCTCAAAAACGCAATTGGGTATATTTATGCCAAAGTTCTTTGTTCTGAAGCTTCTATAAAATTGGCTCTGCTTCAGTATATATTTTTAAAAAAATACTTAAATTCTATTGCGGGATCTGGAGTACTATGTATAGTTGCACTGTGGTTATTTTTTGATCGAAGTATATCTTCAGCAGCCACAAAATTTATTTCCGTGGTAACCATCTTAATACTTGTAAATAATACACATATGTTGAGTGATAAGCTTGGATTGAACACAATAATGCAAAATTGAACTGATGTTGTCAGTAATGGGGTTGAAAAAATTAGAGGCAAGCAACTTTCAGCCTATTGATTACTTTAGTTTAATTGGTGTAATTTAAAGAAAGGAATAATTGATGAAAATATAGTTTTAGTTGATAAGGTTTAACTTATTACTTGTTTTCGTTGAGTAGAAGTAACAAATGACAGGTCAGTGCTCGACACCATGTCGGTTTCTATTTACGACCTTGACACAGGTTCAGTATCACAAAAATATTAAAAAGGTTTACTTTTCGAAGCGTTGCCTAGTGTTCGAAATTTAGAGTTAAACAGCGTTCTGCAACACAATTATTGCAGTTTGTTTAAATGGTTTTACCGATATATATTATTATGTGCAACCGATATATATTATTATGTGCAACCGATATATATTATTATTTATTATTATTATTATTATATTATTATTATGTTGATAGAGTTTGGCGAAAAGCGGTATAAGTATCAGATAACTTTAAGGTAACATGATTATAAATTTATTAGCTATGGGTTAAACGATGTGTGTGTCACCGGAAAGGAATTGACATTCGCTGAAATTTTGAGCTAAATCGGCCACAAAGCAGGAAAATATTTTCCACTGGAAAAATATTGAAAATGACTATATGCAAAGTCTTTAACTCAGGTATCTGATGATATAACAAATTAGACATTTCACCTTACCTGCAACTTCGTACAGAAACCAAAATGCTAAATCAAACTGCTACAGATTTCAATTTCCATTGACGATTCAACAGTTGTAGTTCACGAACGGAACCTCGTGAAGTCCAGTGCATGAACTCGTAAACGCAAGACGTAAGTAGCGTTGTATTAAAAGTTACTTCAGTAACGTTGGTTAATTCATTCCACTCTTATTGCAAATATTATTTTAAAGCTTACGTAACGTAACATGGTCAATAATGATAATTTAACAGTATAAATAGCGTGAGGTGTAGATTTATAAGTATGTATCCGCACCAAAACAGCTAGAACGCGCCAAGAAGAAACATTTTTATCCATCCGTCCGACCGTCCGTTGATGAGTTATGACGATTAAAAGCTACATAGTGAATTAGTTGCACTAGCTATGTCATCTTAATTTAATGATACAAAGCCCTACTACCTACGTAGCTGGGAATACAAAAATTTGTCCGCACAATTTAGGTATCGGGTATGTAGTGGATATGAGTAAGATTTAATATAGGTAATTAATAAAAGCTTGAAACAATATTAATGTCATCCCGGAAAACCACTAAAATCCCTAATGCAGAGGCTTAAAATTGAGCAACATACGTTTTTAGCGTTGATTGTGCAGTTAATCATCATTCTGTGGAAATTTTATTTTTGATATTTTTTCAGTTTCAACATGAATAAAAAATCGCGTTGCGGGCAGCAATGTGTTGTAGTGAAAGTTGGAAAGTTTTAATGTCTGTCAAATGGTTAATAATGTAACTGCAGGATGAACACAAATAAAGCTGCCAAATACAACTAAACCACACTATGATACATGGAAAACTTTACTATGATACATACAAAACTTTACTATGATACATCCAAAACTTTACTGTGATACATCCAAAACTTTACTATGATACATCCAAAACTTTACTATGATACATCCAAAACTTTACTATGATACATCCAAAACTTTACTATGATATATCCAAAACTTTACTATGATACATACAAAGCTTTACTATGATACGTCGAAAACGTTACTATGATACATCCAAAACTTTACTATGATACATCCAAAACTTTACTATGATACATCCAAAACTTTACTATGATACGTCGAAAACGTTACTATGATACATCGAAAACTTTACTATGATACATCCAAAACTTTACTATGATACATCCAAAACTTTACTATGATACATCCAAAACTTTACTATGATACGTCGAAAACTTTACTATGATACATCCAAAACTTTACTATGATGCATCCAAAACTTTACTATGATACATCCAAAACTTTACTATGATACATCCAAAACTTTACTATGATACATCCAAAACTTTACTATGATACATCCAAAACTTTACTATGATACATCCAAAACTTTACTATGATACATCCAAAACTTTACTATGATACATACAAAACTTTACTATGATACGTCGAAAACGTTACTATGATACATCCAAAACTTTGCTATGATACATCCAAAACTTTACTATGATACATCCAAAACTTTACTACGATACGTCGAAAACGTTACTATGATACATCCAAAACTTTACTATGATACATCCAAAACTTTACTATGATACATCCAAATCTTTACTATGATACATCCAAAACTTTACTATGATACGTCGAAAACTATGTACAAACAGTCCTGGATTCGCATATTTTTCTTGCACGAAAAAAAATAATGCCACTGGGCTAAAAAGCATGACTTAATTTCTAGCCTTAGCCAAAAGGCAAAATTTTCATATATATTTTTGGATGTTAGTACATTAAGTATAAGATATATATGAAGCTTACTTAGTTTAATAAATGTTAGAACTTTATATTACAGTAAGAAAAATATTTACAAGACTGAAGTTAAGAATTGTCTTAACAATGAGACCGAAGTTATGAATTGTCTTAAAAATAAGTCCGAAGTTAAGAATTGTCTTAAAAATAAGACCGAATTTAAGAATTGTCTTAAAAATGAGACCGAAATTAAGAATTATCTTAAAAATGAGACCGAAGTTAAGAATCGTCTTAAAAATGAGACCGAAGTTATGAATTGTCTTAAAAATGGGACCGAAGTTATGAATTGTCTTAAAAATGGAACCGAAATTATGAATTGTCTTAAAAATGGGACCGAAGTTATGAATTGTATTAAAAATAAGGCCGAAGTTATGAATTGTCTTAAAAATAAGCCCGAAGTTAAGAATTTTCGTAAAAATGTGATCGAACTTAAGAATTGTCTTAAAAATGAAACCGAAGTTAAGAATTGTCTTAAAAATGAGACCGAAGTAAAGAATTGTCTTAAAAATGATACCAAAGTTAAGAATTATCTTAAAAATGAGACCGAAGTTAAGAATTGAAATAAAAATTAGACATTATTTCGAGTCTATCGCACTTCGTAAAAATGGCGAAGGAGTTTTCAAAAAATGTTGCTACCTGATTGAGTTATTTAGGCAGATGCAGGTTCTTTGTTTTGTTGTACAGATGTTCCCCACATATCAACGTGTAGCGGTATATAAGGCGATGTCAATAATAAATCCGCTATCCCACCATACGATGCTGTTCGTGTATATAATGTTATAACATCCGACCTCAAAGTGTAACATTCAGCCTCTGTTGGTCAGAAGCCATCAAACGAGCACCTCAATATTCAGACTATACATTATTGATACGAAAATCTGGACAGTTGGGTATGATATATATGCTGACGGTTTTGTTCTTGTCAGTAAAAAGGTCGGCCTGAACAACATCGACCAATAAAGAAGTGACATACCAAGCCGAGGACCGTAAGATATATGCGGGTTATACCTTCCTCGATATATTAAGCCGAATAAACTAACATCCTTATATAAGCCTGAGACTAAGCCGGAGTGCTCATGGTCCTGAAACCTCGGAACTAGGGTGTTCCTTTTACGGCACATAACGTTACGCCCCTGGGCTAGAATTGGGTCAAATAAATTCTTAGCCTATAACACCGAAGACAGAATCCATTTGTCACACAAAGCAATGGCAATGCTTTAGATTTTGATAATTTTAAGAGAACTATTAACTAAATTAAGCTAAGCATTAGTTAAAATATTAGTGCACATGTTAAATTCTAACAGATGGTTTGTAATCAGAGAGTGTCAGACCTGGATGATTGGAGACAGTTCGTTTCATTAGGACAGTTCACAAAACGTTTCCATAAAAGTCCAATATGTGCATTCGTAGTCGACTTCTGTAAATAACAATAACGAAAGCCATACGTTCTTAACTCTCACGATCCGAGATCTGGGGGTGTAACCTGGGCCTGTAACAGCCAGCCAGACGGCGTTAGGGGATTTGAAACTGGACATCTAAATCGTGACGTAGTTGTTGCAAAAATTTATATCACAACTTATGATGAACCATGTGTTGCATAATAATATATTTAAATTAAGTTCAAATTTGCGGAGTTGAACCATAACACCGCAGCTTAAACTAATTGGAAAATTTCTCCTTCTACAGATTCAACTTGTTTCAAAGTCCAGCTGCACCAAAAACTGGATTAAAACGGTTGCCAACAACCTTGAACAGAAATCAGGCTTAGGATACGTAGCTTAGGCTTAGGCTTAGCTTAAGGCTTAGTTTAGGTTAACTCATCTTGCTTGCCTGAACCTCATATTGGCAGAATAAATGTCTGTGGATTTAATGTCTCCAAACATGATGATAAAATGCCTAAGCAATCTTAATGCCACCAATATTTCTACTCTCAAATGTTCGCTGTCACATTTTAAAGACTTAGCTCTAAGTTTTATGATTGAAGGCATAATAACAAAGTTAATTCTTCGACATCTAATATCGCTATCAATTTTGCATTTGAACCTACTAATGTAATTTGGTTTTATTGCTCGCTTGAGAAATCTTTATACATTGGGTATATATAGCCAAATTAAAGTTAATTAGAAAATACCAAATGCTATTAATTTTGGAGAATCACACTTATAATGATTGTCGTAGGATTTATTAGTGATTACTTTCAGGCTATCGTGCCAATATATCAGCATAGTCTGACGTATTTCTCTAGTTGATATAACATCGTTTGTTTCAAACAGTATTAGCAAAGTACCATGAACAAGATTGAAATAGCGTACATTAACACAGCTCGATTATTCCTTCTGCTGTTAATATTTGCTTTTGCATGAGTTACCATGTGGAAACAGCGAATTGGTTTCTATTTTTGTCAGATATGAAGGCAGTTATAGTACAAAAAATTTGAACAAACTATACAATTATATAATAAGTCAAATTCTTAGCACGAAAAAAAACTGAACTAGAAGAATATCAATGTAATTTCAATTTTTTCCAAAGTAAATTGTTCCAACTATGTTGATATATACATGGCACGCACACGTCATGCGGAGTTAGAATGTTTTTGCCCTTCGCAAGCTATGGAAAAGAATATGGGGAACCATCTTTGGTCTGCTAGTTCATAGTTTCAGTTTAAAATTGCTATTAATTGAGAAATGGTAACAGGTTAAATAAGTACAATATACCCTTCGGCGGGGCCTCTCTGCGATTACGTTCGGGTCAGCCAGGGCTTCAAGTGCCCTAGCTCTTGAAGACATTGGGTTGGGCCGTGGCGATGTCGATCCGAATTCGCGCCAGACCGGGACTGAAAATTTATGCCCGTTTTCACCTCTAGTGCCAACATCCCTAGGCTGGTTCGGGGTTCTTGCTGGCAGCGAAAATAATAAAATTGCCTGCTAATTGGGTCTTAACCCAAATTTATGCCCGTTTTCACCTATAGTACCAACATCCCTCAACTGGTTCGAGGTTCTTGTGTGCAGAGAAAATAATAAAATTGCCTGCTAACTGGGTCTTAAAGTAAATTTATGCCCGTTTTCCAGCCTATATTGCCAACATCCTTAGGCTGGTTCAGGGTTCTTGCTTGCAGAGAAAAATAATAAAATTGCAAGCTAACTGGGTCTCAAAGTAAATTTATGCCCGTTTTCACCCTATAGTGCCAAGCATCCCTAGGCTGGTTCGAGGTTCTTGCTTGCAAGAGAAAATAATAAAATTGCATGCTAACTGGTTATTTAAGTAAATTTATGCCCGTTTTCACCTATAGTGCCAACATCCCTAGGCTGGTTCGAGGTCCTTGCTTGCAGAGAAAATAATAAAATTGCATGCTAACTGGGTCTTAAACTAAATTTATGCCCGTTTTCACCTATAGTGCCAACATCCCTAGGCTGGTTCAAGGTTCTTGCTTCTGCAGAGAAAATAATAAAATTGCATGCTAACTGGGTCTTAAAGTAAATTTATGCCCGTTTTCACCTATAGTGCCAACATCCCTAGGCTGGTTCGAGGTCCTTGCTTGCAGAGAAAATAATAAAATTGCATGCTAACTGAGTCTTAAAGTAAATTTATACCCGTTCTCACTGCATGCAGAGAAAATAATAAAATTGCATGCTAACTGGGTCTTAATAGTAAATTTATGCCCGTTCTCACCTCTAGAAGCAACATCCCTGTTCGAGGTTCTTGCTTGCAGCGAAAAATAATAAAATTGCCTGCTAACTGTGCCTTAAAGTAAATTTTACCCCCACAATGCTTCATTTCAACACTTTTGATGTAACCGTACACTTTAGTCATCGCTTTGTGAGTAAAATATTTTTGTAATGATGATTTTATGTGGCCTAGTTTCAACACGACACGTCTCACAATCATGAAATTGTTTGTTCGAAAGCTTTGTGTAGCATAGTATTCTATTCTTTCTTATTATATGGCCATATTGATCTGTATCGATCCGTTAAATGTTTCTGAGATAGATAAGAGCAGAGTTTCCAATTATGTTGGAACTAGCGTATTTGCATGGCTTGTATTTCGGCAGTTCTTCCTGCTGCGAAACGGAACAGCACCCTCCCACCTCCTAATCCCCAAGGTAACTTCGAGAAATTTTCCTCTATTTTATTGTTTATTTCATATATAAAACATTGAGTTTGAACCTGGAGTTCAACAGATAGGTATACCGTATTCTCTTATAGCGGATTTTTGAAGGAACGAAACCATTTAATGACATGTATTGTTAAGGGTTATTCGCATTTTTGTTTATTTCATCTATAAAACGTGAAGCTTTGACATGGAATTCAAAAGATATTTATAAAATAGTCTCTTATAGCGGGCTTTTGAAGGAATGTAACCATTTAATAGCATGTATCTAAGAGTTTTTTCGCATTATTGTTTATTTTATCTATAAAATGTGGAGATTTGACGTGGAATTCAAAAGATATTTATAAAACAGTCTCTTATAGCGGGCTTTTGAAGGAATGTAACCATTTAATAGCATG
>JASANE010011906.1:0-58696 GCA_030248225.1 Trileptium ribeirensis
CTAGGAAACCGAGCGATCAAAGGATAGAAATCGAGTGTAACTCGGTCAAGAACATTCTTACGGTTCTCCCGACAACCAGGGCCTCCGCTTATTAACTTGCTTTGTCGAGTAGGAACTGTCACAAATTTCACTGAAACTTTAGCTTTAAACAGAGACCTTTTCGAGAGCCTTTCTTTACAGGTGAAATAACCGCAGGTTTCATACTTTTCGAATGGTGTCGATGGCCCTTACGGCATCGCCGCGCGTAGTTCTAGTTTTAGCAGAAGTGGCACGCTTCTGAATATAATTTAACCCCCTGCGAAAACGCCCGGTAGTCGGCATCAAGTTTGGATAATGATAACATACAACCACTCATTTGGCATCAGTTAATTAGATTCAAGGTGGTGTTTGACGTCAGTTAGAAAATGTCGGTCCTCGCTTACTCTACCGGGACGTATAAGTCACTCATTAGACAATTCATCCAGCCCATGTTGACACTCATTTGGTTCACATTCGAGGACACGAAAGTCCATTTTTGTAGTTATTTAAGTTCCAAACGAGCATGGATTTAGGACTAAACTCAGTATCGTTATTGTTTCGCTTGAAAGAATAATTTCCTAGGATTTTGGAACCAAAACTAAGCTGCTCTTGTCTTGCAATTGGTAGTATTATCCCTTATGGTCACCGTCGACATGTATGTATGCATGTGAGTAGGAAAAATTTTGTACTGTACCACTGTCGCACCATAGAATTCAGGAGTCGTACCGATGAGCACTCCATAATCTTGTCATGGTATTAACAAGTATCGTTGTTGTGTTACGTTGTCGTAGGTTAACCTCATCGCTACTAACCGTGATTATAAATAACCGATTATCAACGTACCATAGTCTCGTGATTAGAATGAGCAAGATGAAGTCTCGCAAACGTCCCGTTGTACGCTCTAACCCGCATACCTTGTTTTGTTTTCGCCTTTCGCTTACCTGAACCTATTATTGTGTCGGAGTACCCTCTCTGTTAGCAAACGTTGTACCGAGCAAGTAGTTAGTGCAATGGCGCCTTTTTTATCGATAACTAACCATAACACTTACCGGTATTGACTTTTGATTTGACCCACTGTTTTTCATGAGTAAGGTAAGCGCAGCTGTCTTTAGCAAAGGCTTCACAGTACACGCCGTGTTTTGACTCAGCTTTGAGAGTTCAGTGAAAAAGGCGATGACTTCGCAACCCGCCCCAATTGATGCTCTGCTCATTCTTGTATTAGCGTACCATATCTGCCACATAATGCTTATTGTATTCGCCCGTACAATACGTATCTGTCTATATACCCATAAACTTCGAACTCGTCAATAAATGCTCAGGTTAAATTCAAGTTGTTCAAGTGTTTTGCTGACCCGTAGTAGCGATAGGAACTTGAAGGGGTTTGAAATCCGTCACCCCGATCGACGACCCACGTTCAGGTTTGACACGCGCATCGAAGAAGCAAACCTTAGCGTGACTCGCCGATTACAAATAAGTTTGTTAATTATGATTGTTATGTAAGTACGACTCAGGCGACTCAATTAGGAAAAATTTACAACTCACGCTGAGCACCCAAAATAAGAAACCACATGCGCGAATCCGACGTTAAACGTCTAGGGATTTATCGGACCCTAGTGGGGGCCACTGGCTAAATTAAAACGATCTAACCGCTTTGAGAGAGTGGGAATCAGTTTCAATCAAACCTAAACATTCGAAACTCTACACTTCCCGGGTTAAACGTGGATAGGGAATGGCGGTTTGGTCTCTTTGGCCTGTGAGCAGGTGACGGAGCCAACCTCCCTGGGGACCTCAAAAGTAGTACCTCGTAGACTACGTGCGCAACCCGTCCAGCAGGATCAGAACACATCCTGTGAAGAGTTCCTGCGGCTTGCTAAGCTCCGTAATTTCTTGGGCCTGACCCGAATAAAAGACCATTTTCCCAGTAGGTCCGCCCTTGAAGTCACGATAGCCGGGGTCGTATGGGCATTACGTCTGGGAAGTGCGTAATGCAGCAGCGTCACGTCTATTTTATTACATATTCATTGTTGCATTTCTTAAAGGCGGTTGATATTCAAAACCGACATCTTATTATCGTTGTGTCAAGCCTTAATAATTATTCCTCGTATAATTTGATGTTGTTTTATTCAAAACTATTGACTTGGTGACTTTCAGGGTATACCTACATTCTGCCAAAGAACGTGTTGAAGAAATTTATTGTCATTTCGGATTTGCGTACCCAGGTAACGTGTACTTTTAATTATTTATGAAGCCTTAAATCGCATGAAATACATTTTATTCAGTTTGTTACTACTCATATATATTGCTGTATAAACGATCTGAAGCGAATTTGTCCACACCAACTCTAAATCTTCTCAAGTATGATTTTGAAGACCTCTTTTGTGGTTGAACCGGAGCGAGCGAAGCGAGCTGAGTTTCCACTGATGGCGCTAGGGGAAACATAGTGAAAATTTCTTTTTTGTCTCGCTACTATTCATAGCCGTTTTCGGATGGATGTGTTTCGACAAATTTTTTTGTGTTCGATAGCAAAAGTGCTGAAGATGTACCCTTTAGTCGAACGCGAACAGCTCCGATCCATGTTCCGGGTAAAAATGACAAAAAAGGGTTTTAACGGTTCTTTACCAAATCTCGTCATACCGGTACCAGTTCTTCATGCCGATAGGCTTCGTAACAGAATCAACTCATCGATATCTAGAGCTTTGTTGATCACAATTTTTTCACCACTCCCTGTGCCGCTGTGAACCCTAATATGATTTGTCGCTCTTTGCCAGAAAGCGATTTTTAAAATTTCACCATGTTATTGACTGTTTTTATCTTACAACAATGTGTGCGTAATAGGATATAAATACGGTGAATATGATGGTTTTGATTTCTAGGTTCCAACTTGACATATTATGTTTTTCATATGGTTTCCATGGGTTTACGGTCGCCCAACTGATTTACGAAGTGTAAGACGTTTTCAGTGTTGGAGTATGTATTGCCTGCAGGGCATCAAGAATGGTTTATATGTAAGCATTTCTGAAGGCTTCATACCAAAATTTGGTTAATCTATAGTCCAGCATTAATATTTCGTGGGTTTATGGCAAGCATACTGAAGCAGGAGTGCAATACTGTCCCGCTCCCCTAGTCTCCCCTCTGAGCATGACTGTTTAAAATTTTAGCAAAAAACTGGCAAAAATAGGGAATTGGCTGAAAATGGACAAAATGTGGGTACAAGGGGTAAAATTGGTGTCTTCAAGGAGGATCGTCAAAATTTTTGAGCACCCACTGGCGGCCTCTACCCCTTGAGATGTCCCCCCGCCTCGCCTATCACGGCGACCCCCTGAATCTTCGGAGCGGCATCATGTATGGTTTACGGTCAACGAATTCGTGTTCCAGAAAAAATGTCGTTTGGTTAAGGATTGCGTACAGGTTTTCAAAAATTGTTTATATTGGTTTTCCTGTTGGCTGAATACGATGGTTTGGTTATCTAGAGTCCAGCAAGAGGGTCGTATGCCTTTTCAGACGTTTTCATTGATATTAAGGTCAATGAGCCCGATTTTCAGAATATAGTCGGTCTTCAGTAGTTTGGTACGTGGCATCATAAACTTCTATACAGAGGGTTTACGATATGCTGAGTACAATGATTTAGTTATCTAGAGTCCAGCATACATAGGCTTTTCCAAACTGCCTCCCAAAATATATCGGAAAACCGAACTGGGGGACGAGAAATTCAGTTTCCCCCGGGTCAAACTAGCCGAGCTGGGGGGACTGAGAAACTCGAAAATAAATGGCCGATTCACAGTAAATATACAATAATAACGCACATTATATGGTCAAAACCTATGGATTGACGGCAATTGTTTTTAGCCCTTTAATGCAAAAAGTTAGGGATTGTTTAGTTCCATAAGGAAAAATTGGTATATTTTTTGCCTCGCAAAGACAAATTGGCCTATTTTTAGCCGTGCAGAAAAATTCCTGGGGGATGAATTGGAGGAAGCCAAAAAATACATGGAGGCAATGGACTGATCCGCTGGGGTTATTTTAGAGGGGGAAGGGGAGGGCGCCCCAAGGACGATTTGTCGGGTTTGGAATCGCAACTCAAAAATGCCACTGCTGAATTTGATGGACAAGTATTATTAAAATTGAAATACTATAACGCAATAAACCTCAGTTGTTACTCTCATAACGATCCAATTTGATCCCTTCTACATTGAACAAAGTACAAAATTCAGAAAAAATCGTTATTATGATTGCCAACAAAATGAATACCAACTTATACACATAACTGTTAGAGGCATTATATTATTAGGTATGATAGGTCTAAGGAGCAGTGAAATCATGTGTTTGCCTTCTATGAAAAGAAACATGTTGGCAAACGGATAATCGACGATTTCGAGTAACGAATACTTTTTGCGTAAAAGTGCATATATTATTGTAAAATTCGAGCCAAATATGACAAATTAGTCCAACGTTTAATTGAATTCGAGTGGAACGAGAATTTTCAATTTTGGCTCTGGAGGGGAGGTTGAGGAGGTCCTGTCTGTGTGTTTCGCATCTGGATCTCAATAACGGTTGGGCGGATTTTGATGCATGATAGCTCATTCGAACCGCAATGGTAGATTTAGGTGTAGTGACGGAGCCCGATTTTTGAATTTTTTCCCGGAGGAAAAGTTATGGGGCAAAATGACGTCATTTTGGCCCATTTTTCGGTTTTGCGACTTTTCTCTATAAGTAAACGAGGTATCCGCAAACTAATAGACCTATTCCATGTAGCTTTACCACAGCTTTCCAATGATATGTAACAAGTCTTTCAACTACTTGCCAATCTGGAGTCTATAAGCTTATAGTTGGCGCCAAATTTCATATTTGGTGAAAAGTCGTGGGAAATGCACCTAAATGTGTGTTTTTGTTGCTTTTAGTGTCTTATATGGGGTTTTCTGGGCCAACAAGGTCATTGCGAGTGTCAAAAATATTGTGGGGCAAATATTTTTCACACTTCTGCTTCATACTTGGTATGAAAAATAAGATTTTTCTCAAGTGTCGGTTTGAATTCTTTAACGTTCTTTTCACGGTCAATTTAGGGTTTTATTGAACTATTAGATTGTTAGTTGAGTGTTTTTGTACTCGTTGTATAATGTTTTGTCTACTGCATGCGTTGGTTATCAAAGGAGGCGGGCGTAACTATGACTCATCACTCAGGGTTTATATAATGCTGCACCTGCGTACTGTGTGTAAGCTTTGTTTGTGTGTGCTTTCTACAACAGACTTCGGGGGATTGTTCTCATCACTCGAATTCTGGCTCGCAAGCGAGCTTCACTAGTTTAGCAAGTTGCGAAATGTGGAAGGTTTCGTGTTTCCCATGCAGCAAGATGTGTGCCAATTGTGTGCGGAAATATATTCATAGCTGTCAGTTTCAGTATAATTATGTTTGTGCACGTATGTTATAAAATGTATTTGCTATTAATAACGTATTTCATTCATTTTTAGATTGCTGGTTATCTATATGGTGTGAGTCCAGCAGATAATCCTCAGGTCAAGGAAATCAGAACAATTGTTCTGCCACCGCAATGGGGCACTCACCAGACCGTTCATTTGCCGAACAATATACCGAATCATGAATTTCTCAAGGTATTATTAGTTTTCTTTCTAAAATAGACCACAGCCCGCCGAAATAAGCGTGATCTCTGGAGTTCCATGGTGAACTTTGAGAGAAAAGAAATGATTTTTCTCGTGAAATTCTTACCAATTTTGAAATCTATATAATGAAACGATTCTTGCTTTTGAAAATGGTAGCATATGGCGTTCTATCTATGTAGCCATTAAGGTTATCCGGAAAATAAGTTTCACAAGACACATAATGCACACATGGCCCTATGTGTTGCTGAATAATGTTACGGGGTGGTATCAAAGACGTGAAATAAGTCTTATTCGATAGCCAATAGCCAAAATACATTATGTGTCTTTTGTTGTTTATCATATAACTCAGCTTCCAGGCTTACTCCCGACAGGTACATGTGTGGAGGCTTATATTCATTAAGTTATTCGTTAAACGTCCGTGGAAATACAGTAAGAATGATACGCTCATGAATAGAGGCTATATAGCTCGATGTGTGTGTCCATTTACTATTTAACCTTATCGTAAAAGACCATATTCGGTATATTCTTAGGCAAATATAATTTTGTTGACAGCTATTTTCAGTAGAATCCACAACACCAGACTGTAATCTTGTGTAACTGTTTTACAGCACCCTTCATAAATGATTGCTGCTCGCGCCATGTTAATGACATAGCTCTGTCGAAACGCGACAGCCCTTTCTAGTGCCCATACTGTGAAAAAACGGTTTGGTTTATTATACCGGCTTTTTCAAAGCGGGGCTGTCACCTATCGTTTTTCGGTGCCCTCTGACAAAATTTTGGTACTCTGGCAAAATTTTCGGCTTCCCTCCTCCTCGGTAAACACACTATCAGTTGTTTGAAAAATAGACAGTTTTTTACAACACCCCTTTCTGAATTTGAAAATAAATTTCAGGAGAGAAAAAGTTTTGGTTGAAAATTCGCATTTCAACTTAATGGTTTTGCGCTGTTTCGGAGGCTATTTATTAATTTTAGGGATTTCTGAATTTAGATTTCGAAGCCAGGGGTCCTCTTCGGTTGATACCAGGGACATTCATACACCATAGCAAAATCCCTCAGTTTCAAACCAGGAGGTGGTTCATGCAAACTTCGCAGCGTATGAAAATGCCAGATATACACAATAACGTGCAGAGATGCACTGTTTATGATTGAAGCATTATTGAACACGTAAATTCTTTTGGCCTAGCCTCAATTTCTCCTTGGCGTTAGGCGTAGATCCGCCTTTGAATAACCTGATGATGCTTAGCCACTCATTGACCACTGTAACCACAAATTAGGTTTAGGCATAGTAGCATTGAGAAACTTGAAATAAAATATTAAAAACGACTAACCAAATTTATACTTAGTTAAAATCAATTAGTTTGTGCAACCTACTACCATGTAGTAACCGAAATTCCGGTTTCAATGAAAATCGTGTTACGATTGCGGTTCCCGCTGAAGGGGAAAACCATACCGGAACCGGAATTCCTGTTTAAAAATCTCGTTTAAAATTTTCCACATTTTGTGCTCCAGCTGTGATCCACAGACACGTTATATATAGTGTCAAGTTCTAATGCAACCAAATAGAAGAAAATATTACTTCAGCAAACCACTTTGTAAAACGTAAGTACGAATTTTTTCTCTTAATCCTGTAGGCATTGTTCATCTCACCTTGTTAACAAAACAACGCTAAATGGATGCTTGTAGCAGCTAATTTTACCCATTCAGATGTAACCCTTTGTATGTTGGAATAGAACCGTTTCAACCTGATATGCACAACAGAATATGGATTGTTTAGAAGTATTTAGGCAGCTAGTTTTAAACTTAAACATTCCACCACAACGTAAACAATTCTGAGTTGTAATGTAATAGTATAAGCTTTGCTACCACAAATTGCCACAAGCACCAGCCTGTACGTTTAAAAAATTTTGTAATCGTTGTACATTGAAATAAAGTACCATTTCTACAACGCAGCCAGAAACTGTGTTCTTGGTAATGAACTGTATTAATTGAAACTGTTTGGAGCTGTATCACAGTTTATCTCATTTATAGCATTATTTTTAGAAAATTATAGCATACTTTCGCAGCGTATGAAAATGCCAGACAGAGATGCACTGTTTATGATTGAAGCATTATTGTACACGTAAATTCGTTCGCCTAGCCTCAATTGCGCCTTGGGGTTAGGCGCAGATCTGCCTTTGAATAACCTGATGATGCTTAGCCACTCATTGACCACTGTAACCACAAATAAGGTTTAGGTTTTGTTCTTTTAGAACAGGATAAAACAGTAATTTCAAGTTTCCTACGGAATAATATGTAACTAACGTATGTCTTAAGGGATGCGATAAGAGACAGAGTGAAATTGTCAGGTCCACACTGCATGCGCTGCTAGGACGACATATAGGGAAAAGTATTTTTAGCGTAAACAGGCTTGGAAAACAGCCAAACGAATTTTTCGTGGATAAATGAAATTGTTAACTTCCTCGTTTTCAAAGTCCCGGAGAGACAGTAATATAATAAGCAATACATTCATTTCAGTGTAAAATTTGTTTTTAACACATTTTAAACCCATATTACTTTTATTTGTTTTAGTATATATAAATTTCGAAATCCAGGTTCCAGTTCTGGATTCGGTTGAACTTGTCGGTTCCGATTTTTTCGTGCCCCATACAAAATCAGACCACGTTATCCGAACCAAACGAGCGTACCGTATTTCGGAAACTTAATACATTCGTTGTGCGTGTTAAAAACATTTTGTGTCATTTCTTGATTTTTTCTCAATTTAACTAAGTAAAAGAAAGTAGAAGTATTTATAGTTAGGATGTTTTTCGTTTTGGTCTTATTGTTCGATTGCAAAATTTTTATGTGCTGTAAAGATTGTTTTACCTTCCTCGTCTGACGGGATGTAAAAAATTTTCGAAACGTTTTCAGAAAAAAACTTTTCTAAATAACTCTTTCCACTTACATGTTTTAGTTTGTTTTGAAGCTGAACATCTTTAAAAATTTCTTTGCTGAAGGCGTTGAGATTCGGGTCAAATTGTTGTGTTTTGCTTATTTCATCATTATTCATCTTAATTTAGGATTTCGAACCTTTGGGTTGGATTCACACACAACCGAACGAATTACCACAGCTATCACCTCAAGACGTTACGTTACATGCGAAGATCATGTCCGATCATCAAAGCTGGGATGGCGAAAAAACAATAATAATTACATGCAGGTACGAAATGCTATACACAAATGCATCGAGAAATACAGAATTGTATGAGTATCCTAGGCGATTGATATAACAGCAAGCTTATTGTTTGTATTGATATACAATAACATTTTGGCCAGGCAGGTAAATTCCTAGGTTTTATCTGGTGCGAAATTAGGTCATGCGAGCAAACTATAATACTGGGTAAAATAAAAAGCAGCTAGCTGTGCTGACAGACACAGCTTTTTGTAAGAAAACGATACATATGCAACAATAACGACGATATGCTTGCTGTAAAAACGTGATCAAACAATAAATGTAACTAAAATATACCATAGGATAAACTACAATATACGGTTGCCCCCAAGTAACCTGACTTCCGGGTAATAATTATGGTTTCCTGTGTTGGTACATTCGGTGCTCAGGTACAACCGTTTTGGCCCTGTTGGAGGACAGTGTTTCATAGCCATTTTTAATATAGTGTATATCTGGGCTCTCCAAATTGCGGGGGCTGGCATTTTTAAGTATCCCCTGGCAAAAGCGGGGTGCCCCCGGTTCGTGCCCCCTGGCAAAATTTCGGGCTCTCCCACACAGTTCATCGCCTCTTGGAAAATTTTTTGTTGTTTCTGCTCGGTAAATGCATCCCCCAAATAACATAAATTTGTACTACAATTCTGAAATTTTGTCAAAATTTGCGTCAAAATAGCGTTTTCTCTCCATGAAAAGTGTTTTGGCAGCGTCTCTGATCAAATTTTCGACCATGTTTCTCTAGGCAAAATTGGGCGCCCCTGGTGACGAACCACGGGTCCCCGGTTCATACCCGTTGCACAATTTTCAGCGAATGAAGAGCCCAGCATATTTGTAAATATTGTTTTGTACTACTCGCTTACCGGCATGAAATAAGAGGTTGCCATGTCGACTTGCAGGATCTTAAAGCAACTTTTTAGAGGAATGTTGTGAAAAAAGTCTCAAATTTGATAAAATAACTTAACCAGATGTATAATGCATTATATTCCATGCACCACTTAAAAAAGCTGTCGATGTGTCGTCAAATATTATCTCGTGTACTATGGGCAACTGTGCAGAATTACTTTTCGCCGTATGTCACGCACAACATATCACTATTTTGATGCATTTTCGAAACTTTTGGTTTCATAATAGAATATAATTGTGCATGTAGATTTCTATTTGTACTTATATTATCATCTTCTACCGAAAACCGCAAAACTACAAAACAGACTGGACCTTTGTGATTTTGGTTATATGGGGTCCCCGGCATTTAAAGATATAACTTCGAGTGCTACATCACATAACAGTTTTTGTCAGAACAGCCGGTATTAACTCAAACCTTAAAAATTTCTTCCATAAAAAATTAAATTTTCAAGTTTTCAACATGGTTTTGTTTAATAAAGGTAAACAATGGGCTTATAGGATTACTTAACTTGCAAAACAAGCTGGATTTTTTCTTAAATATCTCTCTCTGGGGCACTACAAGCTCTAAGTATTATGCTAAATTTTAACATCAAAAAACGAATCTACATTTATATACAATCTTTTAAATTTGGTAGTATGTAGAGAGCGACACTGGGTTTATAGTTTATCGGCTTTGCTGGATGTGACAACAGCTGTGGTATTTCGTAACATTGTAGCAAGTTGTTTTATGTACTGTAACTTTTTAAAAGTACTCTTTAAATTTAATTGATGCTAACCGAGTTTCCACAGAGGGCGCTAGAGGGTAAACCGTGAAATTTTTTTGTCTGTTTCTGTCATTCATAACTTATCTTTGGGTGAATGAATTTCGATAATTTTTTACTCGATAGCGAAAGTGATGAGGATCTTCTGGTTCAAAATGGCAAAAAACGGGCTTTAAGAGTTCTTTGCGAAATTTGGCCATGCGGGAACCAGTGTTTGACAGCTCATATCTCGCGACACAGGCTTCGCATCGAAAAAGTGAGACAACCACTCAGGTTCAACTCATCGAGATCAACCATGCCGACCATTTTAATATATTTTGGACCACTCTCTGGGTTGCTGTAAGCCCGAATATCGTTTGTCAACCCTTTGCCAGAAATACACCGATTTTTCAAAAATTTCGACATGTTGTTGCGTGTTTCTACTTTACAACGAGTATCTATTAGGTTATCAAGCACACTGAATACGTGGTTTTGCTATTTAGATTCCAACTTGATTTATACCTTTTCATAGGGTTTCAAGGGTTTTACAGTAGACAAAGCCAGATTTCCAAAATGTAGTTAGTTTTCATTTGCTTGGTTACTTATATATACCTTAATAGTGGTATATATCGGTATTTCGGTACGCTGAATAAGGTGGTTTAGTTATCTAGAGGCCAACACTAATATTTCGTGCGTTTTTCAGTTGTTATCGACTGGATTACGGTCGACGAGGTTTTAGGGTTTTCAATGGTTTCAGAGTTACAGAGGTTTTAGTGTAGCATGTACATCAACAAAAAGCCTATTACAGGGTTATTTCATAAAATTATCACTGGAAGAAACCACGATCGCACCGCTTCATCATCGTTTACGAGATACTAGTTATACTTACTATGTATTTTCAGCTTTACACCAGGCTCGGTTTCACTAACCGCATACAAATTGACGCCGTCCGGTTTCGAATGGGGCCGCTCTAACACTGATCGCGGCAACAACCCAAAGGGGTATTTGCCGTCTCATTATGAAAAAGTTCAAATGTTGCTGTCGGACCGTTTTCTGGGATATTTTATGGTTCCGCATAACAGCTCATGGAATTACAACTTTATGGGTATGTAACTTTGTTCATTCCAATAGCAACACGCGATACGTTTAGTTTACGATATCATTTGCATGTTGATAAAACTTCAACATAATGCCGCTCTAGTTATCGGAGCCATTACAAAGCGAATTTACATATCTAATGAATATTCATATCAAATGAATGAGCACCATGTTGCTTTGGATGTATCTTTAATAATAGGTAAAGTAAAAAATATATCTGTTCAAAAGATCGCACAAAATGTGTTTAAACAAGAATATTACATTCAAACAAATTTGGTGTTTTCGCTGTTTTAGGCGTACGCCACGATCCAAATATGAAATACGAATTATCGTTAGAAAATCCCAAAGAATTCTATCATGAAAGCCATCGACCTTCTCATTTTATTAATTTTGCCGCCATTGAGGATCCAGAAGGAGTTCAGTCGGCGGACCGTGAAGACATGTTTGGATGAATAATGTGAAATTGTTAAGTGCACTGACATGAACGTTTTATACCATAAACAATATTCTTAAAATCTACTTACATAACGGTTTTGTGTCGGAAACAAAGTGTTATTTAGTTTAGGTATTCGGGTACCATTTCTATTACAGCAGTATATTGTTCGTTGTGCGATCAAGTCCATCTAAATTATAAAATTGTAGAAAGCTTCAATGTTTGTAAATTACTACATAAAATGTACGGAATCTTACGGACATTGAAGTTTGTCAATAAAAGTGAAAAGATGGGTTTACGTAACTACTGTTTTAGTCATCTTATGCTTGAGTAAAGTTAAGAAAACCCCACCAACAATTTTTATTGTAATAACCCTTATCAAACCCTTACTACGAAAATAAGACTGAATTACATTCGATTTTTCGCTAACCGAAAATTGCTAAAATCAAACATACCCAAGTGCTAAAAACTAGTGGTTTGTGGCCAAGGCGGTGAATTGTGATTTAGAGATGTACATATTTATATTGAGCATTACATTACAAAACGAGCAGCAGAATATCAGCCGTGTTGCTGGAACACAGTTATTGTGCTCGCAATTTTCAAGTACATTGAAGATGAATTACTCTACAAAATGCAACAAACTAAACCACTTATATAGCTGGAATGGTTGCGGGGATAATACCATTTTGTTGTATTTTTGGGTCCCCTGGGCCTATTAAAGTCCATTTTTGACGCCAACGTTGCAGTGCAAGTAATGAATCACAATAGCAATTGTACACCATTTCCACAAAATAGAGGATGAATTGCTTTACAGAATGAGTCGAAAAACACCTATATACATAGCTCGAGCGGTTGAAGAGATAATAACATTTAGGATTCTTCCGCCCATTAACAACCAGTTTTTGACATTGAAGTGTGAATAGTGACGAACGCAGCACACTGTTTGGTGCTGCATAGAGGATGAATTGCTCTAAAGAATGACACCAAACACGGCGTGGTTGCGGAGATATTGCCCTTTTCTTGTATTTTGAGTTCCATGGACCCGTTGAAACCAATTTTTCACCCGACATTGCAGTGCAAGTAATGACAGTAGCAGTACACCATTATCAGCGACATACAGGACGAGACTGATTTGCTCTACAAAATATGTCTGTTTGACTCTGATATGCACACTGGTTGTCGAGTTATACTGAGTAACGTAAATTTTTTGGGCCCCTTCGGGACCCGAGCTCTTTATCTCGTTTTTTTGCGTTAAGAAGTAAGAATCAAGCTTCGCGACTAACTAAAGGGTCCAAATACAAACTGTCAAATCAACTATCGCACGAGTCCATCCACGCAGCCGACGTTGAGGTATAGGTGTCACCACAGGAAAACCCAGAAACCGTATAGGTACTGGGGCTCACTCATTCCGTTGTATTTTCGTAATGGATTAAGCTATATGGTATGGTGAGTAGAGCGCTAAAAGGCTGGACTCATGTGAATACTGCTGTGAATAGTGATAGCCAGGGATATGGTTTACCATATCCCGTTATCCGGGTAAAATTGTGGGATATATCGAATAATTCGGATACCCGGATATGGATTCATATCATAAAATTTCAACGTTTTGTTTAAACTTCAAAACTGTATTCCAGGCTTTTGCATTCAACACATTAGTTACATGTGTATTCCATAGTGTATTGCGGATTTGAGACATAAACAAACAGTGTTGTTTTAATAGTGGGCTTTTTGCACCAATATTTTTAGTATAACTTGCACTAAGCCTACTTTAGCAAACAATATTTAATTTCATATGGTGACCACCATTTCGTGTTATAGTTAACACCATTAAGTAAAATGAAAATTTCGGATATTTTGGTATCTTGGGATCTCGTTGGGGTGCCGGGAAATCGCCAGAACTTAAGTATAACAAGAGAATTGGGATTGACAAAGGTTGCAAGCTAAGTCCAAACAACCGGGGCTGAATAGCTAATTTCGGACAGAAAATGGAAGTTCATGGCATAATGAAGTTGATTATTTGAATTTAGAAAGTTTGAGAAAATTACACAATGTAACACGACACCTCTTTTAAAATCTATCTAATCACTGAATTGTCAAGACAAGATAAAGTTTATTTGTTCAAACTACCGCATATTCCTCAAAACATCCCGCGGCGAATTCTCATTGATACGTCCGATATTTTTACAGAAAGTTCAGAAATCTTTAGATCCTTTGGCTCATGAGGTTGGCCTTGTGCAACTTGTGCAATACAACCTGTACATTAACTGAGTTGGTTACGTAGCATACGTTTGACTGCGTATTTCTATTCAGTCGCGTTGAATTTAGGAGTTGAGGAGCATTACGGATCCAAGCAACATAATCGTCGTATGTCAGGGGTTAGCGGGCGCAACTCCAGCTCGGGTTAAGGGTGTAATGCATCATTCACAGATAAGTGCGTGCACGAACTGCACACCGTAAGCTATTGCAGCGACCATGTTGTGAGAAAAGAATATTGTCGTGGCATTATGTTATTGTAAACATAGCGCAATCAATAGCACAGGCTAAAATATTGCTGCTACAATAACCTTGGCTTTTATTGAGCCGCCAATAGAAGAATCAAAAATATTGCAGCTACAATAACATTGGGTTGTGTCGAACAATCGCAAATCGGTCGAGTTATTGCTGCATTAAAAGCAGCTAGTTGGTATTGTAGCAACAATATAATGCTCGCTGAGTTTGATTTTAGTGCCCCTCCAGTTTGGTATTGGTGCCCCTCCAGTTTGATATTGGCGCCCCCTCCAGCTTGATATTGGTGCTCCCTCTAGTTTGATAGTGGTGCACCCTCCTGTTTGACATTGGTGTCCCCCTCCAGTTTTATATTGGTGCTACCTCCTGTTTGACATTGGTGTCCCCCTCCAGTTTGATAGTGGTGCCCCCTCCAGTTTAGCAGTGGTATCTCCGTCCAGTTTTATATTGGTGCTACCTCCTGTTTGACATTGGTGTCCCCCTCCAGATTGATATTGGTGCCTTTGATAAAAATATATAGGAAATGAAAAAATTTATGTTCCAGCGTTTGTTTTATTTTCTTATTTGAAGCACAAAATTGTTTAATTTGTTTGATACATCACACATGAAGGGGACGAGGTGCATTTTGGCAATGTAGCAGAGACTCAACAGTCTTTCGTATATGCAAATGAAACATAAAGTTTGGTTTTTTACACGCAAGAACCGGTTAGCGCGGAGGGTAAGGCAGGCAGGTACAATGGAAAATTTGTTGAAGCCCATAATTCCCCAAATTTTGCTCACTTTATAAGATGCAACAACATTCATAATATTTAAATTTGTAAGCTTCTCATTTATGCTCAATGTCCGAGGTCCCCGTGGCAAGTGGGGCGGAACCGCAGGGGATTGTCGGTCTTCGATCCCTCAAGGGGGTCTACTGAAGAGTGAGAGGAGGGTGGGCGGCTGGGGTTAAACGCCGTGATACTTTCGGTGAGCAAAATAGCACAAGCTTTCAAGCCAGAATAGAGCATAATAATCGGCTTCATGAACTTCAGAAATTATACTGAATCCATATTTAATTATTTTAACGAATTTATCGGAAAAACGCGATGTATAAATGGTGAAAGAAAGCTTTTGTGGAAATGTCTTTTTGCTCACATGACACGAAATTGAAGATTTTGGTCAAAAGATACAAGTTGTTTGTAATATATATAATCTGCATTAGGCGTTATGCGTGTCGGAGCTTTTATTCATTTGACAATAAACGGAAGTCAGGATTTCATTAGTCTCTGCTGTACATGTATCTTAATTTAACGTTAGTTTAATTCGTATTGAATAATATTTCTGACGCAAACCCATCATAGAGATATTGATAATTGCGATCATACCCCACAATAATTTATAACATATGTATTTATGATTATATATATACACAATAAACGTGCATAGTTACACTTAGATACATGCATATGGTATAATTATATATCCATATATATATGTGTGTGCACTTAGTTAAATAACTATTTATTATTGAATTAATATATTTTAGCACAATAAATTGCAATTTCAAACCGGCAGTTCAATAGCGATGTGCGGTCACACTATAGTGTCTGTGAATTTTCTTAATTAAACTAAAGCTATATACATCTCACTATTAAGATCGTGATGTTATATGCTTTTTCACTGCGCTACAATTAAATTTTAAAACCGTGCCATTAGAAAATTTGAAACAATATCGTTTTTACCGATAGATAACAACAAATATTCGGTTAGGATTTATAAGCTTTTGTGAAAAAAATTTTTTGTTTAGTTTAATGTCAATAATCGAAGCATACTACGTGTCGTCTTAATAACCTCGAACTGGTTACCTACGATAGTTAACATGCTGAATACAAATAAATATATCAATGGCATTTCAACACACGACGACAATCATGTAGTTAAGAAATGCTGCTATAAGCTTGAAAAGCTAAAATATCGGCAAAGATGTGCCGCACAAGTTTAACTATAGATAACAATAAGTTAGCGTTGAACTATATCAACAGGCTACCTCAGTATCGGTCATTGACGAAACGTTAAGATCTATATAATTTACATTTTACAAATTTTTGGTATAATAATTTTACAAACTTAATATGATAAACCGTTGTATCGCAATGATTGAGATAAGACGGTGTTAAATAGGTAAACCCCGGCATTACATATGCCACTTGTCTAATTCCAACTGGCAATCGTAACACCACAATGATAGCAAGGAATCATATGGTTCGAAA
Source organism: Trileptium ribeirensis (assembly GCA_030248225.1). Classification (NCBI taxonomy): domain Eukaryota; kingdom Metazoa; phylum Nematoda; class Enoplea; order Enoplida; family Thoracostomopsidae; genus Trileptium; species Trileptium ribeirensis. The sequence goes on from JASANE010011906.1 coordinate 16,765, forward strand.
TGAAATAACATATCATAAATTTCGCTATCCAGGCATGTTGCTGCAGGAATCCGCGCCGGTTTTAGAGCATGCTTAGATTTGCATCAGACATTAAAGGGGGTACCAATATAAAACTGGACAGGGGCACCAATATCAAACTGGAGGGGGCACTTATATCAAACTCGATGTAGCACTAGTATCAAACTAAGCGAGCATTATATTGTTGCTACAATGCCAACTTGCTGATTTTGACGCAGCAATAACTTGACCATTCTACGGTTGTGCAACACAAGTCAATATTATTATAGCGGCAATATTTTTGCTTCTACTATTGAAGGTACAATAAAAGCCAATGTTAATGTAGCGGCAATATTTTAGCTTGTGCTATTGATTGCGCTATGTTTACAATAACATATTGCCATGACAATATTGTTTTCTTACAACATGGTCGCTGCAATAGCTTACGGTGTGCAGTTCGTGCACACACTTATCTGTGAATGATGCATAAGTCGAAAGACGCCTGCCAATTTTCGTCGTGTTTTTCTGTTATAACTCGACTCAAATCAAAACTTCACATTGTAAGATTTTATACCTAATCGGCAAATGCAATATTAGTATATCCGGATTATCCCGATGCCGCGGATAATATCTGGAAATGAAATCGTATCCGGGTGTCCTTATATATCCCGTCAGTAATCACTTAACTTATACAGTGGAGTAAATTTCACATGACCAGGATGCGTGCGATAAGTTTCATGGCGAGTACTGTACGCCCTATAAAAATACCGATAGTCCCAGTTTGAAATTTCGGGACGTAACAACAACCTGCAGTACTTGTCGCGATAGGCCGCTCCTCCATCTCAAATTGCCCGTGCGAAAATAAAAATTTGTTTTTAAATTTTGTAGTTTGTTTTCGCTCCCCGCTCGCGCGTAGAGCAACAATCAAGTGTGGCGAGCTTGACAAGCATCCCGAAATGCTATATTCGGTTTGCATGTTTGTTTCCTTCTCTCGTACCTTGTTTTGTTGCCTATATGAAGAACATAAGCTGCTCTGAAAAATACATGTGTAATATTGTTTTCATTTTATTGTCTGAGGTTCGTTAAATTACAATAATAAATGTGTGTTTCTGTTGAATTCCATCGGTATGAACGATAATGTAAGGTACACACATATTTATAAACAAAGACTTGATTTTCTGTAGTAGACTAGTAGAGCACATAAACATTTTTTATGCATGGATAGTGCTAAAAACTATCATTCCGTGATGCGACCATTTATAAACCCTTTGCGTTCTAAATTGATTTGCATTTCTAGTATATCTTATAAATATAAAGCAAATTTTATCTATATCAAGAAGCTCCGAACGCTCGATGAAAGTCAGGTTTACTAGCCATTGGCCTATTTCTGAGCACTTGATCGGGTAAGGCTTTTCACAAAGCGAGCGAGCAACCACGTGTACATACAGTCATGCGATACTCGTCGATTTCTGTTATACAACGCATCCAAATGTAATTAGTTTCCGAACAGCAGGTGTAAAGGTTTAATCATTTGGTACGCTAATTTCATATTAGATTTATATCTAAATTATTAAGATCAATTATACGCGTAGCAACGTGATCGTTGTGAACGCAAATTTTAAATATAGTATATATATACGTTTGCAATAGGTGCCGTTACAGTTTATCGCAAGATGAATTTAATATTTTTTTTAAAAATTACGAAAATTTTGATATATATTTATAAATGCTATTAGGCGCGTGTAAAAAGAAACTTGGCGACTTACGGCGCAGAGTTGCTATGTAAGGAAAATTTATATCATGTGCGGTCTTAATTTTCCAATGCGTTACCAACATGGATTAGAGAATACCAATTTACACCGCGGACATTTACTGCCAAAACCTTTGGAGTGTACAAACAGTATAATATTAAAATTCATTGAAAAGTTCACATTTCTTTTCGCTTTTGCGTGCCATTTAATTTAACGTAGCGCTCATTACCTTGGATTGGTTGAAAATAAGCGTTATTTCGATGCTTTATGTGTGACAACATATTCATTCAAGAGACGATCTTATTCATTATTGAAAAGTTCCGCTATAAGTGTTTAGGATAATGTTTATTAGAAGAGTGCCCTAGCGTCGGCAACTTTTGCATATCGAATGCTACATAAGGTGATTTGTTTTTCAATATGCGCATAATAAATGGTGTACGAATAAATACGTCTGTCTTTGTCTAACTACGTTATATGTAAGCCAGAGCGTAAAACTACTGAGAGTTCACACAGCACCGGGTTGAAATTTTGTTCATAATTGCATAGCTAATACTTTTCTATGTATGTGCATACTAAGCTCATAGGTCGGCGAATTCCCAACTACTCTGAAAATTTTTGGGTTTTAATGATAATTGAAAAAAGGAGAAACTTGTCCTTAAACAAGATTATTTTATAGTAAAAGGATCAGAATTTCATTCGGAACGTCGGCGTCGCAAACTTCTGCATAGACAGCCAAAAATAGTAAAATGAATAATTAGGTGACTATCTCTGGTTCAAAATAGCATAATGAGGCGTGATTTGAAGCCTGCATAGTCAACAATTGTGCTGTACATTATATCCCGTCTCTCTCTAAAATAGTGGCCTTATTGATTTTTTACAAGTTTGACTTTGAATGCATGTCATTCACGGCCAATGTAACGTTTAAGTGTAATAACCGGTGACGCAGCTGCATGGCGCAACTTCCTAACACCATGCCCATACGACCCCGGCTATCGTAACCTCAAGGGTGGACCGTGAATATTAAATTTTAATCCTATTCTTGGTCAGACCCAAGAAGCTACGCAGCTTAGCAGGCCGCAGGCGCGCTTCACGGGGTGTGTTCGGACCCCGCCCGAAGGGTTGCGCACGTGTCTAGTATCAGGTATGATTTCTGAGGTCCCCCAGGGAGGCTAGCACCGACACCTGCTCGCAGGTCATGGAGCTTAGCCGCTATTCCCTATCTTAGACTCAACGGAAGTTGTTAAGTTCTGTTTTAGTGGGATAAGTGTTGAAACAAAATGTCTCTAGAAATTTGAAGCTCAAGATGAGTTACCTGGTTAAAATCGCGGTGTGCTCCGTGTTAGAGCACTGGCCTATGTGGCCCCCCACAGGGATCCGACAAGCCCTGAGTGTTTAATGTCGGATTATCAATGGCGTGACCTGCGCTTTTCAATAGATTCTCTTTCGATGAAAGTATTCAAAACTCCCTATTGAACATTTCAAATCATCGCCAGGGACGAGTTAGCCTTTTTAACCGTATTCCTCTGATCGCACTCTTTGGTTCCAGTAAAACGTGAAATAAATTTGATAGAAGGCCATGCTCGTCAGGGCTTGCGACATTCTCGCACACAAGCCATGGCGAACACGGCCTGCTCGTCCGAACGGACAAACCATAGAAACGAAAGTCCCTGTCGTCTCGGAGTAGAATCAGTCTGAACGCAATGATTAGAATGCAAGGTTTATTGTAATAATCAATGCTTATCCTGGGACGAGTGTTTTCCGAACGTGTCGGGAAGCCTAACGACGGCTCGAGGTAATCGCTTCAGTTCTGTACAGTATGGGGCGCAAGACATTGAAACCGGCATACAAATCTTGTTCAAATAGTTGGCAATAGCTAATGATGGCGGTCATATATACAGCCTTTCTAGTGCACCTTACATTTAGACACATTCGCGTTAAGACTAACAATATCATATCCTGTGCAATAGAACCAAATGTTATTGGATGAGTAATATTTTCCCTTGTGCGATTGAGAGTGAGATAAAACCAGTGTTATTGCAATAGCAATATATTTAGCTTGTTCTACTGATGATAGTATGGGCATAACATGTCATGGCAATGGTATTTTCATACATGGTTGCTGCAATATATAACAGTCTGTATTTGGTGCACACACCTCTATGTGAATCACGCATAGGTCTCAGCTAACAGTGTGCTTTGAGCATGAGACCCTAAGCGAACCAGATAGAGTTGGATTACTAGGCCTCTATTAGCTTATGCGGCGTTTACGTTATAAAGGACCCCCATGTGAAAGTCCACCTATGGTCTACACCACACCATCCAGTGGTATACGGTATATACCCACACTATGCAATGCAAAACATGGTGTATGAGACATCACAAACGTAGCTATAGTGTCATAATCTACCTATTGTTTTTACTGACGGTGTCAAGGACACCATACGCAAACCCGTTATATATATATATTGCGTGTAAATAACAGCATGGTGTAGCTAACACCATATAAAATTTATGGTGTAGTCTACACCATACTATTACTGACAGTACACTGCATATGTATACTATCTGAAAATACCATCAGAAACACCATGGTGTCCAAGACACCATATAATTGATGGTGGAAGAGACACTCAGGGTGGACAAAATTTGCACATGTTGGGTCCTTTATAACGTAAACGCTGCATTAATCCAGGAAAATTTTAGCTGGAGGCCTGCGTGACTCCAACGCTTAATGTAAGATTTATCTTTGAGCATATGAAAGGCTGATTTTATTACGATCATCGGTTGTCCATTTCAGTATTGCAAATCATTTAGCACGTTTGACATGAGACATAGGCTCTGGCCCATTTTCACGTAATACTAAGTGGCACATTTGAGAGCTGTCAGAGTCTGTTGATGTCGACAGGGTTTTATTAGTTTGTGCAGCTTCTCCAACGCAATACACTGGACGACAGTTATGCTTGGTGCCAATGGAGATTTTCAGCGACAAAGATATGCTATGGAGAATATCGCCTGCCTCGGTAGCGATAAATCGAAAAAAAACAAGGGACAAAATAGCATGGTCCACAGCCAATACACCATAATTTTAAACCAACCTGTACACTGTTAGGAAGCTAGACTTATCCTGTCTCTGCAAATGCTTACCTGCACCTGTTACATCTGTCACGCTTCATGGTTCGATTACACTGACCAATTACACCAAAATCAACTTTCTAGCTACTCAATTTTAAATTAATAATTTTAAACCAATATTCACACAAGCGATTCGTTAACGGTTGACATGTTTGGTGCTTGATTCCACCTGTGGCACTGTAGGCAGTTGTGTGTGTAGGACAACTTAATGTTGGAGCCATCAGATATCGTTAATTGCTACATATCTCCTTCTCAAAAAGTACCAGAACTCTCCATTATTTTGTGAATAGTACACGGTGAAAGGCGAAACAATGAGTCTTTAGCTGAGTGAAGGTCAGTGCGAGCTCTGCTGTAGTTCCAGTCCTGCACACAAAACCCCAGATTCCTATTTCAGCCATTCTCCCTAAATTTCGACCTTTTTGCCTAACATGCTTATATAAGATCGGTTACCATTTGCTTTGTCTATCAAAATACAAAAATTTAAGCAAACAGCATATTAGCTAGCCAACATGAAAATATGCCACTGTCGGAACGTTGACGGGATGATTGTGGTGCCCTTTTCAGTGCCAGGTCTAATCACATACGTTAACTAGATTTTATCTGGAATCTGTAGAAGTCCTTTGACACGAAGCTGTTAAGGAACACCGTCAATGCATATAGTATATATATTATGTATGGTTTCAAGTCGAATTTCGATGTTTTACTTGGCTTGCAGTGACCAATATATGAAATATTTAATACTTGCATGATCACAACCACAAACTCGACTACGCATAAAACGAAAAATCCATAACAATTGAAGGTTCCGTCAACAAAAAATTAAGCAACTGTCAGACATCGCCATACAATTCAAATATTCCGATAGTTAGCTAAGAACCTTCCTGTGAATGGTCGGAAGGCCCTGATCCATGTAGGGGAAGCCAGACGATCACATTTTCTAGGGGCAATGGCAACCATAGTTCTTGCAAGCGGGCGCTTGTATACTTACGGATCCATCAGAGTTAATCTCTTTGAGCATTTCAAATAAATTGAACATCTCCTAGAGTATTTACGTTGTGGGACGTTGGTAATAGCCGAGCACCATCCGATTTTATTGTCAACGGGGTGAACCGATTGTAGGATGATTTTATGTGCAAATATTTAAGCCACCAAAGAATCCGGCAACAAGAAATAAATTCCTAGCCTAGCCCGTGCTTAATCAAAGTTAAGCTACAATCTTATTGGCAACGGTGCTGATTTAAGACAGCACCGGCCCACACAAGGACGTGCGCAGGTCTACAAATCCGAATACCTAAGGGACTACGGCTGCAAAACACGCTACCCGCTCCCTCCAATCGCGTATCCGATATTGCGCCATTACCTATGAAGTATTACCGGGTACAGACATAGCAGCACCCGAACAAAAATCTGAAAGCAATCAGCTAATAAATGTCAGGCTACAGCACTGACGAAATCGTAGAAACAGACTAATTCTAAAAATTCTGACACCGATTGACTTCGTACTGTCGTGGTCTTGTTACTTTTATACTTTGTAGGTCTCGAAGCTCCTGCTTCGGACCGATTCTTTCGTTATTCCGTTGGAAACATGAAATTGTTTGTTTTCCAAGAATATTTTTCAGGGCTTTATTTTCTGAGCAGATGTTTATACAAGAGGCAAATTAACACTCCACAGATTTAACAATAAACAGTTTCCAACCGAGATGGCTGTTCCAAGAGAGATGGATATTTCAGACACGTTACTTAACTTCACAGTATGCATTTACCAAAGCTGACACTGGGTGATGCTTGAGGCAATATATAAATTGATCTAGTGCCATGTTAAAGTTTAAAACTCCCGACTTAAGAACATCATAGATAATAAGACCAAGCTTTAGGGTGAGCAGAACAAAAGTTGCGCAAAGGACAAAAATAGCTCTCGCAAAGTGGGGTCAGTGACGCCAAAAAATCCATTTCACTGAAACTGAATGACGCCAAAAACCGCTTCATCCACATCTCATAGACGACGTTGCATATAGTTTGTGGCACAAGTATCACACTCCTTTTCAGGGATTCATAATCTTATCATATCCATTCAATGTTTTATAAATATACAACACTGCTCTGCTCAACAACAGGGGTAAATTAAGCCCAAGGTAACATAAAAATTACTACAGCTCATGTCATAAAATATTGTGGACATATCTTAGATATAACAACTATAATTATAAATCAAAATTAGCTTGTCATGGTATTAAATTACAGAAAAATACGCAATAAATCATCATTCATTTAATTCTATCAATCTTCTTAATGGCCACCAGCGATAGAAGCCGCAGTAAAGAAATAGCCGAAGTGACCTGATTCCAAGATTCTCAACACGGAACACTGTACAATGGCGTGACACACCGCCGGCGTCAGTTGTTTTCCCAAGCACGGCGTGTGCTTTCGACACAAGTCAGTTTTTACACAGAGTTGTAGATTTTAGAAAGAAATGCCGCTACAGTTTGGCACCAGTGATCAGAGATTTTTTACATAGAGTTATTACGTATTTTCATGGCGTATATATTAGTAATTATTAACGGCTGTCGCAGCAAGTGTAGAATAGTAATAATACAGAAATTTCAATCCGAACTGTCAAATATTCAATTGGAATATGGCGTTTTGGATGAATACCATAAAAGCAGTTCATACAGCAACAGATTTCAATTTATATATGGCATGATGATATGATGTTATTGAATGGTTATATTTCGATTTCTAACGTCCAAGTACCACGGGGAGTAAACACATGATATTATGCCACAATACCATGGATCACTGTAAACCGTTATTGAACACCATGTTTTGTCCAATTTTGGCTGCAGTGCCTGCGTCGGAAGTTCAATGAATATTGACCCAACCGCAATCAGTCCGATCGTCCACAGATAATAACGGGCCCAGCCAAGACGACAGCACAATCGCAAACATTTGTACGCCGAAAAAAGAAATTGGAACCAAAGCAGCGGTATATGAAACCACAGACCTGCAACAAATAATATATTTGTATGACTCTAAAATGCACAAAGTACAACCCTCAGCAAACAGATAAAATAACCTCTGTGCTGCAAACACCTGACTAGTCTACCAAGCTAGTTTGTTAATGCTACAAGTCCTAAATATAAATGCAATTTCAGAAGTTTAATAAATACGTAACGAAAATTAATAATCCAAACGGATTGCTTTTATTATTTACAAAGTATCTTCGTAATGAACAGTAGTTGCAAGAAGGGTAGGGTCTTTTCGGTTATACTCCAGCCCAAAAATAGTCAATTTTCAAGTTACAATGATAATTTTGGTACCATTCGGCTCTGCTCGATGAAGCGGTTCACAAAATATCTATTTCAGGCCTGCTTTGTGACAAAAAATTTGAATTTTTTGGTTGCACCTTGGTATTTCAAAATATTCGAGAAAAAACTTTCTCGATAAAATTTTCTATATCATTCGAACCGCACTGATGAGCTGAGTCGAACATTGCAAAATCAGCTGACTCGGCTTTGCCTAAGTCGTTAATGTATTAGGAACCAAAAAAAACCGAAAAATATTTGTCACAGAACCGTTAAATCGATCGGCAAAATCGATATCTGAACCGCCGCAGCGGGCTGAGTATAATAGTACCAAAATTATAGCTGTATCTTGAAAATTGCCCATTTTATGACTGAGAGAATAACCGAAAAGACCCATGACAGCTGTTGGATTGATGTTATCTCAATGCTCAAACAAGTTATAGTAATGCTTGCTCGTAAAGCGACTCCTTTTTGCCGTCTATTTAATATGTTTGAAATGTTTGTGCTACACAATTCTTGCAGCACTACCTCAGTCCAACACAGCAACGCGTAACTGCAGCCGAAATTAGCCAGAATAGGAACTGTAATTTTTGCCGGAACCAGTGCTTGTTCTATGTTCTATTGTTCTTTTAATAAAAACTAAAAGTAAGTATTAATGAGCCTGTTGTTTGTTCAGGGTAAATGATGGCTTTATAGGGTTATTTTAACGGCTACACGTTGGTTTCGTTGCTTTAAAAGCACGTTGGGTGTATCGTTATTTTTGTGAGGTGCTTCACGGGGCTACGAATGCAAAATTTTGAAACAGAAAATTTAGTATTTTCAGGTTGAACGAAGGTATAGATTTTCAGGGGTAGCCGGACACGTTTAATGTAATAGTATTTAATTGAAAGTAGCCAATTCCGCAAATATTAGGACTCTACAACGTAAAACTAACTCTATTAATAAAATAATTTTCTTAAAAGTTGCAATTTATGAATTTCAAATGTTGTTATGTTGTTAGTTTAAGAATGATAAGTCCTGTATGATTAGAGGAGTAACCCTGCTGGAAGTAATCGAAAATATTCCTGCTTGCACCGTGAAACCAAAAAGCGAACTCTCAAAGTTTCTCAGCTCATGCGTTTAGCCTCCGACAGACTATTGAAAAACTCGCAATCAAAAGACGTGTAACACTGTCAAATGTAACTTGGAATTCACTGAAAGACACATTTGGCAGTTGTCACAAGATTTGGAAATTTTTCAACACCCTATGCCTCCGCGTACTAAGTAATCCCCACCTTTTCCACACTTAAACCTCTAATATTTCCTGAAAATTACAACACTGTTTCCCTTAATGTACGGCAGCTGCATTGTTTGGTTTCTGCGTCACTAAAATGAGCTATGTAAGTAAGCTCAATATCAACCTCTATGCAACGAGCACAAACTAGCCACGCTCGCCCTAGTCCCGCAACTGAATGAATTTGTTGCTAGACAGTTCTCAGCAACGTGGAAATACTTGTAATTTTCTTATGATGTTGTCTTCTCGGTAGTATCTGGCTTTCCCATAAGGGCCCAATAGCTATTTCAGCCTCCACCCCGCCGCCCCCAGTTCTGTATTATCGTAACAGCTGACAAAGTCACACTTCATAGTGATAGTTTGTCGCAAATTACTAAGCAGGAAGTAGGTGCCGTTGTGCTGTAGCTTACATAACAGAATACATAAATCCTGGACTATGTAGTACTTAGAAAATTATAAATTATGTTAGTGTCTAGTTGAATAGCGTTATCTCTCTGTGCCTTCTGAACTGTTTAGTAGAGGTCGATAAAAATGTGCTAGGAAGTTTAGGTAAGCTAAGGTACTTAAGCGAACACAAGGCAGAATATAATTCGTTATGTTATACACATAGCATCAAGAATAGTGTTTCAGTTACGAATTGATTTGCCCGCTACTTTTGACTGAAATGGGAAACGTTTGTTATAGAAATCGCCATGCAGATACAAACATATGAAACCGGAACATCGATTCCGGAAAAAACTTGCCGGAACCGGAACTGACATTTTGCCAGAACCGGAGTTCCGGTTACTCCCTGGAACAGAGCAATCATGAAATATAATACTGTTTTAACAAACGAATTATAAACAGCGTAAGCAACTGGCCTCTCAGAGAGGCCTCCAGGATTTTTGAGCTCCCGATACGATTTCCACGGCTCTCCTTGGTCATGTCCCAAGTAAATTTTCGTTTCCCAAGGTGAACCCCCACAGCACCACCAGATATTTTGATGATGATAGGCAGTTATAATGACGCTGAATTTGTAATTTAGCGAAACGTACACAGCCATTTGATATCTTGCTTGGATACTGAAGGATATATGCCCGCTTAATGCGTATTTATGGACTCACGATGTGCACGTCGTGAGACTACCATATGAGAATAAAAACACCCATATAGCTCGAACTGTTTCGTGCACATCGATGCGCATGGGCTCATTTAAAACACGTTTTAATCCAGCTCTGAGGCGTGAATAAAGAAAATAGCAGCACAGCATCTGCATGATAGAGAGGATGAATTTATCTACAAACTGAGACCAATAACACCATATGGCTCCAGCGGTAGCAACGATGTTTGCGGTTGCTGGGATACGGCCGTTTTCGTGTATTTTGGGCCTCACGGGAGCATTGAAAAACCTTTCTGACCCAAAGGCTACGTCCTGCAAGAGCAAAGCATTTATCTACAGGCTTATAGAGGGGATTTGTTGTACAAAATTAACCCAAGTAGACATCAGATATTTCTACACCAGCTGTTGAGATACAATAAATAGTGTGATTTTTCGGGTCCCCGACTCAAGTGCCATTGGCCCGCATTTTCGGAGAAAATGTTGAAATCGGGCTTCGTACCCTGACAAAAGAGTACAAATAAAGATATCAAGCTATCTTGTTTTACCGCGAGATTCAATCCGCCCAGTCAAAGTTGAATTATGCATGTCATCCTAAAACCCCATAACGGACATTGTCAAATTCCACCACGATTCCTTCTAGTAACAATTCTTCGCTGCGCTCGTTTCAAACAATGCGCTCGGAGTTCAACAAATTCTACCTTATTTTTTAAACAGCAATCAAAGACCACGACAGAATAAAGCAAAATATGTCATGTGCGCTGAAATAGAATGCTTGTAGAGATGTCCATAAGGACCTATGGCCATTTGCGACAAATTTAAGAGACACAGAAATAACACGAAATTGAATTAAATCTATTTCATCTATTTAACTTACATTTAAGTAGTAACGTTAATTTCCAAGCGTTATCGTCATCATCTACACTGAGTGCCTTATGAATCAGACCCATTACGAGACTACATGAAACGCGCAGCCGAAGTACATGTATTCCCAAGTGAATGGCCGTTGCAAGATTTTTTTGCCATTTTGGACTCTGTATAAAGAAAACCCTTTGAAGTTATTATAGATAAGAATTTCATGATTATTATAGTTTAATTATTCTAATACTGTACATAATCTCAAAGCAATAAATCCCTGCTGATCAGTACTTTATAGTAGCCGGTGTGTGCTCACTCGAAGATGTTACATTTACAGATCACACGAAGTAGTCTAACCAAACGTAGTTCTATGTATGTCGTAACAGCAAAAACTAATATTGGCATGACTTTTCAATATTAATCTTATACTTATAATGCGTCCAAAGGCATGATGCCGTGCAAAAAATTGATGACAAATCGTTCCAGCCGTTACCGTCATACAGAATAGAACCGCAAACTTCACGTAATTTGGTTATATAATGGCGAATAAAGATCTATTCGGCAGATACTAGCATAATTCCATTATTACCAACATGCCATAGCACTGTGAAAATTTCTACAAGATCAGTCAAACCATAAAATTTTTCAACAACGGGTAAAAGTAATGAAATTTTCACGTCTGAAAAAACAAATTACGTCTGTCCGCTTATATACACTTAGTTTGTGCACCCGCGTCTACACTCCGTTTCGTCCGTGACTGTAATTTGCAGGCATCCTACGAGGAGTATTATACGCTGTAAAAATGTGAATAAAATACAACCTTTCACTAAAAAATGTTATGAACCAAAATAATTAGAGTCGAATCTATTATGGTGCGGAAATCGAAACTAATATCACAACATGACGGCTAGAATATTAACTACGGGCATTTGGAAATTCCTGCAAGTTGATAACACAGTTTCAATTGAAGCTGTCATTACGATGGCCAGTGTAGTTGATTCAATGGCATGCCAATTTGAAATACTACCGCGTGCACGTGGGTTTCAAAGCAAAACCTTTAAAGCCGCAAACATCTGTGACGTCCAAAACTGAAATTTTTATTCGTTTATTGATTAAACTGTAAGAGAATGCGTCGCTAGTAACATTCACGTTTCATATGTCCCTAGTATTACGTTTTGTGTTGCAATATGGACAATGCTGGCACTGACAATTCAACATGTTATATTAGCACAATCTATGAAGCGCTGCAGCAGCTATGAGGCTTGGGGATAACACTGATACTAGATGCTGTTATGAGACCGTTGGGTTTAGCGGTATTGCTTGAAAATATTTTCTAACCAGAACAAGCCATGAATAATAATTAGGTCAAACGAAACGGACTACTAATAAACTCAATTAATAGATATCAGACATTCCTAGCTGAACCTTAGGCAGATCGGAACATTCTTTGCAAAGATACACACGATATGATCGCACTATAGCAGCAACATTTGGTCGATTCCGATCCGCAAATACTTTACCCGTTATTTCGTAGCCATATATGAATATTGGGTGGATTACATACTATCCGCTTGTCACAAAATCGACATACGTATGATAAAAACATCACCTAAATAGGACCAAATATTACACAGATTTAAATTATAACAAAGATATATATACAAATCTGGACAGACAATATTGCGTTTGGCAAACTGTGAAGTAATATGGGTGAGTATAGAAAAAAATATTGACAGCATAATAAGCAGCTTATAGACAGACTCAATTCATAAAATTTCAACCAAATACCGCCCTTCATCCTCAAACTATACTAACAACAATACAAAAGCTGTTTTGGCATAAAATCGGTTGTTTTTGCTCTCCTATTCAGGTGCTGAAAAGGTTAAAGAATGTGAGGCGTGCGGTTGCAATAGCGTAGGTCATTTGTACTGTGAAAAATTTTATCACGTCATTTTTGCGGTTACCATATGGACGCAAATAAAAAATATCTTGTCTAAAAGTGGGTTTTCTTTGATCAGTGCTCTTGAACCGAGACACATGCAGCGAAAAGCTCCCACCATCTGGGCTCTCCATTCACTGAAAATTTTGCCAGGGGCATGAACCAGGGGGCCCCCTGGTTTCGAGCCGGGGGCGTCCGATTTTGCCGGGGGGGGCATTTTGCCAAGAAAAAATGGTTAAAAATCGTATCAGAAACACAGATGAAGAGAAAAAGCTATTTTGAAGCAAATTTTGCGAAATTTTTGTTTTCAGAAAGGAATTTTAGTACAAATTTTGTTCAAATTTATATACTTTGCACTGATTGGAGACAAAAAAAATTTCCATTAGGCAGTGAACCGGGGGAGCCCAAAATTTCACCAGGGGACACTAAGGCAGTGAACCGGGGGCAGCTGTTTTGAACCAGGGGGAACCGAAAAATGCCAGAGGCGCCCGACCCCCCTATTTGGAGAGCCAAGACTATTACGTACCAACGGTTAACTGCAATCAATGGTCAAAAATTATTTATATCAGCCTTTCCGTTCTTGAGCCATAGCCGATGATGTAAAACTTTGGTTTACCGCAGTAACCTAACATCAAGATGATCTATCTTCAGCGCAAAAATTTGCGACTACTGGTTTCTTATTAGCACGTTTTATGGTGTGTCTTGCTTTAAGTAGTATCTGCCGCAATATAATAATAATTGCTGGTGACGGACACTTTTGCCTACATCTTGGAAAAAACATTTGAATGTTTCCATCTTTGAGTTCCGGCACTAGAGGGGTCATAGTCATACCTACTTTTTGCCCAATTAATGTTTGGTATTACCAAGAGTACATTAGAGAAGAGTATGACACTTTGCTGCACTCACATGTTAGCCCGTGTTTGATGATGCGGGCCTTTTCGGCCTGATCCTCCCCCCGCGCAGTTTATTGGGGGTCGAGATGCCCTGACCCGAAGTTTCTGTTGCTTATACACCGACCCCCCCCCCAAAAAAAACTGGGGGTGAAGGGGTCCGGGCTACCTCCCCTCCCCTATAAACTGGGAGGCGGGGCATCTCGACCCCCTCCCCTCCCAGAAATATCCTTATTTGGGCACTTACATCGTAGTATTTAGTGTCTTTTCGAGTTAAAATATAGCGTGTTTTCGCCCATTTCCGCTTGTTCTCAGACGTGTCACCTTCTCCAATTTCTTCGAAAATGGTATCGACATCCGGCATATCAGGATGGTCTTCGCCCGTCTGTCTATCTTCGATACCTTTAGTGAGAATGGCATCTGTGTTTTGCTATAAAATATTCACATTACGTACACGTTTGCTTCCAAAGTTACAAAACGTCCATCCATGGCTGAGGCAAAATAATAGTTTTCTTAAATATATACAACATAAGTCTCCAGTTGAACGTTATTAACTGCATAACTTGCACATATTATTTTTAATCATTTTTAAACTGAAACATCTGAGAAATACTTGTAGTGTATCAGAGTTAGTTATATAACGTTGAAAGCTGTCAAGCAGTCTATTGGTGCACTGCACAAATTTTCTAATTATTATTCTGCGCTTTTGAAAAACAACTTTCACACAAGCGCTGAGATTTCATTCAGCTAATTGACAATGTCACGCAAAATGTTGAAAACAAGCGGCAAATAATGTTTCTTGGTTTATACCAGTATTACCAAGAATGCACAGCATATAATGTGTAACACAAACATTCTGAGCTAAAACATAAAATTATCGTGATGTTGTGGATGATAGACTTTGAAAGCAACGTAACAGCCACTGTCCCGTATTACAATAAAAGTTTATAAAAATTTCGCAATGGTGTAACGGGTCTGTTTATTCCACATGTGCGAAACTATCACACGCTGTGGGAATCGAAGTTTATGTACGCGCAGCATAGTAATAAAATGTGAAATCAAGTGATATATAAGACAGTTCGCCACAGAATTACAAACATCGGTTGCTAAGAATAGTCAGTCGCAGATTTCACCGTAACAATTTCAGTATGTTAACACTGAAATTATGATATTGAGACTAAAAGCGCATGAAGCCTCAGAGCAGCACGGTTCTCAAGAAACTAAATGGAAGCACGCCTTTTTGCTACTACGCGAACCTTTGATTAATATTATTACAGAATTTTTATTATAAATATACAAATTAATACTGCCTGTAAAAATCATATTCAAAGTCTAACTTCATCAGCGTTGATAACTGTTGGATATAATTTTATCGATAAGGTCTTTGCTCCTCGACCGCATTGTTGTCTGTTATTTTGGGTGTTGGAGTTGTCCATTTCGGGTTGATTGCTTTCATTGTCGCCACTTGTAGTCGTAATTGGTCTAATTGGGTCATGTAAGGTCTTCAACTCCACTTGTTTATTTTCGTCCGTCTGCAATAATAAAAAGCCACATATCTGCTGCAAAACAAACACATTACCCAAATATGTACAACGTGCATTATCTTCGTAATAGAAACGACTGTCGCCTTTTTGAGGAAACGTACAAAGAACGAAAGGTCATTTTACAATTATTACTATAAAATTTAAAATCTACAACTCACCTATGTATATCGAAAAAAATTACTTTATAACGCAAAACAACGCTAGGATTACGAAACTATAGTCTCGTATCAGCTACACTAGTTCATGATATCATACTTGTACATATAGACATCGTAACTAGTTACGAGGTGGAACAGAGCGAGACGAGAGTTGTGACTCAAAACAGTTATTTTCTTCATGTTCCCTCATGCACACGGACACCTCCATTATAAAATGAATCAAATTTTAAAACAGCTACATAGATACGATATAAAATAGACTTCATTTCTAAGCTTCCTGAACAGTGTCACGCTACCAAAATCGCACTATTAAGACGTATAAAGCACTGCAATAATTAGTGTGGTGTTTAAGAATATTCCAGCTGTCTAGAAATTGCCGATGAGGCTGTCGGTCACAGCTCATATTAATTTCCATTCTGCATCCAAATAATTGCAATGTTCGAACCACACCAGCAACGTATTTCCAGGTTTATTTAGAGAGAGACCCATGTAGTAAACACCTGATGGCTGCCTAGGAAAGCAGATACAGGAAACAGATTATGTTGGTCCCGTGAAAGCACACTTGCCACTACATAGACTATTCTTCGTGAGGACGAAATCCCATATTTATGCAAAAAAATATTAACTTGACCTTGCTGCTTATTGACTGGATGTAGGCAACTAGGAGCCAACATGTTTCCTCGTTAGAATATAGGCAAAATTTCAACTGAGTTGCCTGAATTTTCATATAAATAAAAATTCGGCCGTTGTGGCGAGGACCTTAACATCAAGTCCAACGTGATTAAGATGAACCACTGTTCTAATCATTTTCCCTTAATCATTGCGACCTATATTTCCAGCGAATCAAAGGAATCTGGCCATACACACGAAAACACGGAACACAGCGGCCCCCTCCACATAAATCAAGTCTTAGTGTGATGCCCGTGGTAGTTCCGCCACACACACCTCCTAGAAAATAGATAAAATGATGTATTTTATTTAGGAATGATCTTTTACATCTTAAGAATACATCGTTTTCTCTAAATATGTTTTCCAAAAAGCACTACGATGATCTTAGCCTGCCCCCAGATTCAAAATCGTTCCATGGTTTTTGAATATAACCGAATGATGAAAAACCAATAATAATAGTAGTAAGAGCAGTAGTTTAATTATTATGAAACTGATCAATATACAACCTTTAAGCGATAAGTATTTACACACCCAAGATTTTGAACATAATTAAAACACAAATATTTACATTTTGTGCACTGCGTGTATGAAACCACAGCTTCCGGCCAAGAAGAAACAAAATCCAAAACACATCGTCTTTGCGCAAGGGAAGTAGACAGCAAGCGATGGAAAAGTGTACCACAAGAGTGAAGACGTCATAGCATTTCCAAACTTGAAAATAGATGCATCCGGTGCTCATCGACAAACACCACAATATCCATGAAAGCAAAAAGCTAAAGATTCTGGTGGACAAGAAGAAAATTAAGCAGCATCCGAAGCAGTCCATAGTTTATTATAAAAGAAAGGTTTCCACCATGCCGTAGTTGTGATTATTAGGTTTTATTCACAAAAATATCAATATTTCGGGGCGGCTCCAGGATTTCACGACGGGGAAATCCCTGGGTGCCGCCACCTCCCCTCTCGAATGTCACACTCCCTCCTCCGATGCGCTGCACCCCATCCCACGGATAACGTAAAATTGACCACCCCTTGTGGCCCAAAATTTAGCATTTTTTGAAAAATTTTACGGCCAAGTGAGTGTTCGTTATGAAGCGACTTCCTGGAGAAGATTTCGGTTACTGCCTTGGCCTACCCCCTCACCATAACATGCATAGGCGCCCAATATCCGTCGGCTGTGGAAAGTAGTTGGTCTCGGCGAAGGCTAAGCCAGGGCAGTAACGGTCCTACCGTGTACCCCACCGAGATCAACTACCCTGCTCAACCAAACGAGCTTGGGCATCTATGCATGTTCAGGTGGGGAGATCCAACCCATGGATCCGCCCTTAACAATATATCTGGAAAACAAAGATTAAATCGTAAACAACTAAAATGCAAAAACATTAATTTTAAACTATGTGTATATTATACGGAAATCGACGAAACGCAGGATATGTTTAACTGAATTATTAAAATTAATATCATCATGAAGGAGCACTAAAGTTCAATACGTTTACCATACAAAAGTCATATACCGTACAACTCGTATCGCCTGGACATTTTTGCTAACGTGATCAAAAATAAATACATCCAGAAGCCAGTTTTGAACTCAATGTCTACAGTTCGAAGTCCAGTGTAACATTACCAACGCTGTATCTAGATTAAAGATGGTAGTCGGGTTGAACAGAGCACTAGTCGGATCGGGGTGTATGCCCGCAGCTCCGGTCGGCTTGAAGTTTAAGTTCTTGAAATTGACACGATGAGATTTGAAACGCGTTCCTGTAATTTCCTAAGATATCTTAGATTTAGCGGCAACAATTTAAGTTGCTCGTGGCTGGGTTTTACCCAGAGTTGAAAATGGTATCTGAGCGTCACGGTTCAACTTTCTGAAGATTTCTGGCGGGTCATGGGTCAGTTGCTTGAGCCTCGTGACCCGCCTCCGCCTCACAGTATCACCCAATATATCAGGATTATATGCCAACATGTTCTGAAGATTTTGTTTGACTTATGTTGATTCGACTGGTACAGAAAACAAGGCATTATTTAGTTGGTTGTTTTAGAACGAAGGAAAACGTTAACGTACTTCTGTTATAGCTTATCCTCTATAATTAGGCTTTAGCCATATTTCTCTTATGTCCTTGTTTCTAGTATTTGATGTGATACATATCTATGGTGTAGCCAGGAGTCCTAGTATTGTTAGTCAACTTCATCAATAGTAGTTATACCTCTAGCAAAGAATGACAAAGAGTACACTGTATCGATACCTGAACGCTAAATTAGCTATCTATTCTGAGCTACATATGTAGCAGATACGCTTTAGGAAAAATCAGATGGCAAATCACTTTTACTTGAATGTTATATTGATGCTCAGCTGCGCATATTGGTCAAGATATTAATTGTCACTCACTGCACTATACATTTTGGTTTCCACCGATACTTCGATGTAAACAGCAATATAACACAGGTCACATTGAAATTACATGGTTGCGAACAGCTATAAATCATATTGCGAACAAGCTGTGTATTCATGCTCGAGAAAGCTTAAATGCCAATGTAACTCTCAGAAGAAAAGATGAAATGCTATAGCTGCATTCTCAATGTTCCGATCCGGAAGTTTAACGCGAGTTGTGTGGTACTTATATAAATATAGCAGCATTATTATATAAATAATTTTTAGGGGCATACAAATTTTTTATCAAAATTTAAATTTACTTACTTTTTATATCTAAATCCATTTGTTGTGGGTATATTGCCGGTTATTTTTGGATGAACGGCCAGATTTAGCAGGGTCATAGGTTAGGTTGTTTTGGCAAAGCTCGAGCTTTTTATGGCTTAGCTTAAGTTTATACTTACAACAGTCTGTTATGAAATAATTATCAGACATACCCTAACTAAGATCCAAATTGGCGTGCAGCACTAAATCGGCATAGAGGTGGTAGCTTCACGAGCGGAGAGAGTAGAAAATTCATTAAAGGAACATGATCTGTGAATTATCTAAAACATGTGCTACACTGTTGTTTTTCCCATTTTTCTCAAAATAGCAAACTTATTTATGGACATACTACAGCCCGAAATTTTTCACCCACTGCACGAGGAATTAACACTTCTACGTGATCCTGAACTCGTGCATATTTATCGCGAAAAATTGCCTAACCTCTGAAATTCGATACGCTGAGACCATTTTTGATTTTACACCAGTGCATTTAAATATTGATTAGGCAGTTGAAATTGGACGATTCGTCGACTACGGCACAGAAGAAACTTTCTCCCTTTATTTCGCAGCCATGTCTGAAATCTCACTATGAAATCAACATTACATGCTTATCACAGACGCCTGAACTACTCTGCCGGAGGCGCTGCACACCCAACGAGACATCTCGCTCCTCAGGACGAGCCGCACATCTCCCTCCTCCCGAGGCGCGCTGCACTCACGCTGCCCCGGGTGCCGCAGCCCCCCCCTAGACATAGCACCCTGCCGCCCAGACATCGCCCCCCCACCCCCGAGGCACCGTATTGTCCATTCGCGGCGCCGCAGCCCCACCCCCTCCCGAGTCGCCGCACCGCCTCTTCGAGGCGTCGCCCTGCCATACCGAGGCGCATCACCCATACCCCGAACAGCCCCTATGATGCGCCATGCACGCGGCCTCAGGGCACTCCTCGAGATGTCGCACATTGTAGCCGAGGCGCCGCAACCACCACCCCCGGAGACGCCGCACACCCACCGAGACATCGCACTCCCCAGGAAGAGCTACACCCCTCCCTCCTTTCACCCCATCTGATGCCCCACATACGCTGCCCCGTGCGCCACAGACCCCCGAGGTGTCAGACCCTGCTGCTGAGACTTCGCGCCCACCACCAGGCGCCGCAACCCCACTCCCCTCGTGGCGCCGCACCTCCTCCCCTCCACGAGGCGCTGCACCCCTTTCCCGAGTCGCCGCACCACTTCTTCAAAGCGTCGTCCTCCCTCCCCGGCCGAAGCGTATCACACCTCCTCTTACCCCGAATCACCGGACCTCTCCTCTAATGCGCAACGCACGCTTGCCCCAAGTGCTGCACTCCCCAGAGGCTATGCAACCATCCCTCCCCCAGAGCCATAGCATTCTTCAGAAAGAGCCCACCCCTCTCCCCTCTTTAGGCGCCACGCACGCTGCCCCGGGCGCCCCAGTCTCCGCAAGACGTCGCACCCTCCCTCTCGGGTCGCCGTACCACCCCTTTCAAGTCGCGTTCCCTCGTCAAGGCGTATCACCCATCCCTCTACTCCGAACCTCCCCTCTGACGTGCCACGCACGCCGCCCCAGGCGCCCTACTCCCCAGAGGCGTTGTAGTTCGTAGCCTAGGGGTCCACTCGCCGAAGTGCTGCAGCCCCTGCCCGAGATGTCTGAAACACCCCGTCGGTGGCGCCGCACACCCAACGAGACAACACGCTCCTCCGGACGAGCCGCACATCTCCCCCTCCCGAGGCGCGTTGCACTCACGCCGCCAGGGCGCAGCAGTCCCCCCGAGGAGTAGCACCCTGCCGCCCAGACTTCGCCCCCCACCTCTCCGAGCGGTTGTACTCCCCGCCTGAGGCATCGTATCACCCCCTCGAGGGGTCGCCTCCCTCCCCGAGGCATATCACCTCTACTCCGGACCTCCCTTTGATGCGCCACGCACGCTGCTCCAAGAGGTGTTGCACCCCGTAATGGGGCCATCCCACCCCCTTCCTGAGACACCGCACCGCCCCCTACCTGAGCTGTAGCAGTCTTGCCCCGCCCCGAGCCGCCGTACCTCCTCCCCGAAGGCTTCCTATGCTCCGCACGCTTTTCTTGACCCCAAGCCACTGCCGGATGAGTGGAGAATAGTCTACCCAAATTGGAGATCGACGACGCCCCAAGGCCGTTCCGAGTCTCATGGAAGTAATCTCTCTCACCTATTAACAAGTATGTGCAAAGCCTGCCCTCCGCCGAGACTTACCACTCCTCAGTCAACGGATATTGGCACCTATGCATGTTCCGGTGGGGGATACGACCAATGGATGTCACCCGGATCCAGACTTGGCAAAATAAACCCTTGCATTCTGGCTAGCTACAATAGCTATGCGAGTAAGCTATGTCGGTAGCTATTTTAACATATAACCACATTTAACCCATTAATTCCCAAATTATTTTCTAGCTCAAATATGTGTCCATTAACCTTATTTTGTTTAGTTTTACCATAAAATAGGTCATTTTAAACATTTAAAAGCCCTTAACTGATTCAATACCGAATTACATTGTGTTCCCAGCTTCGGAACAGTGGGAACGAAAGTGGTTAGGTATTCTTCAATCAGAAATTCCTAAGCTTTTTCAAAAATACAATCAAAATAAGTTGGCCGCGGTTCAGAATTCGCAAACAGGTGCTCTCGAGACTGCCACATATCGAATAAGTAAAAGGTAGTTTGCTGTTTTTATGCATCACACTTATTGCCTCTCTACAGGACCAAAATTTTACCTGGATTCCCCAGCTCTCACCTGGCGGAGCCTCAAATATCTAGGGGATTTCCCTAGGTTAGCTGGCAAAAGTGGTACCCCGCAGGTTAAGTGGGGTCTTGCAATTGCATTTTATCGCGTTTTTCATGTTTTTGCAACATGTACATAGTTGTTTTGTTGATTTATTCGAAATGTCAATGTCATTTTAACAGGCCGCCCTTCATTTTACTTACGATTTTGCCACCAATAGTAGTAATATAAGCAGTAGTATTGACTTTTGATATAACAATTTTTTGTTTGTACTCTCAGTTTTGGCGTCACCGCAAAATACCTGGGGCTGCTGGTGGGTTGGCCTGAAGAAAGCCAAAGTCTGCCTGGGGGAACCACCGAAAGTATGGTTGGTCCATCAAAATCATGCACTCTTCTCTT
Source organism: Trileptium ribeirensis (assembly GCA_030248225.1). Taxonomy (NCBI): domain Eukaryota; kingdom Metazoa; phylum Nematoda; class Enoplea; order Enoplida; family Thoracostomopsidae; genus Trileptium; species Trileptium ribeirensis. Next base: position 39,226 of record JASANE010011906.1, read on the forward strand.
TGGGGGTCCTTGGGTTTTCTTATTATCTTGAATGGATGTTTAATATTGAATGTTTGATTTTTATATTTTCATTAATACGATATACACAAATCTAAAACATAACAATAATTAATACATATTGTAATTTAAACGAGTTTAAAATAGTAAAATGCATATCTCATAAAGCTTAAGTTGTGACAGTCATGTAAACTAAATACTGACAAACTTGAGCCTATGACATCGCTTTATTTATATAGTTTGATTTCTGTGGTTAATATGAGATGAAGGTTTGTGATCTTGGGTAGGAAGGAACATTGTCCGATTAACGTTTTAACCAACGGGTTTAACTGTGACTCGACAGGCATCCGATTAAGCATTAACCGTGATTCGACAAGCATCCGGTTAAGCACTATTCGAAGATTTAAATGGAAACATGAATTACTTTCAATCTAATAATATACAGAAGCATAGAATGTTTGGCCAAACACAAGTGTGGCTGTGTTGATATTAGGTATCATTCTAATATCACCTAACAGGGTTGAGTGGCATTCTCAACTACTGCATTTCGGATTAACAAGATTGAGCTTTGCAAATAATAAATTTAAGTTTAGTCTCGTATTTAAAATTTTGTAGATATATTCAAGTTCATCGCAAAATGTATTGATTTATGTGACTATTAGGCGTTCTTATGCGTTTTTTTGTTTTGCGTGATTAATAAAAGGGTCACTTGCACCATTTGAAAGTTTTGAATTATATGCCATAGGTTTAGCTGTATCTCTTTAAGGGTTGGTGCAGTTGTTGGTTATCTTGCCGTTTTCTTGGCGAATTCAATATATTAGTATAAGCAACATCTTGTCAAAGCCTAGAAAAATGAACGATTCAAGATTTTAATGAAACCTTGATGCGTTCATACAATCCAATATATAATTCTTCATTGCATCTTGCTGGGATATGTTTTGTTGCTGAATTCTGTTGATTAGAGCCTAACATAAAATCGTAAGTTGCAGCGCATGGTTAAAGAATGAAGAGCATCCAACTATATCAACCATCACTAAACGCCTCGATTTAGCTACGGGATTAAATATGGCGACCGCTGAAGAGTTGCAGGTTTGTCGATCAACTTTATTACTGAATTTTTGTGACACTTGTTTGTTGCTAAGTTTATATTCTGTGGAGAAAACTGGCCTGCAATTGATTTTGCGAAATTTAGCGCTTGCAAATGTCTCGAATCATCCAAGCTTCTGCTACATTTCCGATTTTTTATATCCAAATTGATCTAAAGTAGATTGTCATGGCTACCGTATAATACGTGGCAGAAATTTTACCCTTTCAAGCGAACATCGATAGGGCATCGTCGAACGTCGATCGAGCAGCGATCGAAAACCGACCGAGCAGTGTCTGTTCGTGGTAGTTAATACGTGCTACAGATGTGTCAAAATAAATACATCACAGTTTTGTGCTTTATATGTGCGAGGTTTGTCAGTTCAGTGTGGGTAGATGGTTTCTGCGGTGGATGGGGATTTTCTAAATTATCAGGGACTCATAATTTTGTTAACTTCTGCCATTTTTCCACTAATTTTATCCAAATTTGCTAATTTACGTTATTTTTCCACAAATTATTCACAATTTTCATCTGCATTTTCCTGCTAGAGATAGGTAAATACGGCGTAACGGGGTCCTAATTTCAGGGGAGTATTGTATCTCCGTAGTGTTTTATGGACACCTATGGTTTATGACTTTTTCATTTGTTTTGTAACGGTTAGGTGTGTTTGGGCAGAGGATCCATTGCAGGTGCAAGTTCACGACTCTGAACTGGTTTGACAACATTAGTGTTTGGCAGCAAATATGAAATATGCTTTTACTTGTAACTTGGTTCGATGGAACTATTTATTAGGTTGCTAACTACGGAATTGGCGGTCACTATGATCCTCACTACGATTTTGCTAGAGTAAGTTGTATTTAATTTCTTTCAGTTATCAGTACGTTATTCATATTCGGTTAATAGTTAGTTGCTGACAACTAGAGATAATATTCCAAGTCTTTGTTGGGAGGGGGTGGGTAGAGACACTGTGTAGCAAGTATATGTAAAAATCATAAGTAAATGTGTCGGATGCTAATTTTTAATTCCATAATCTTGTGTACAAGTGTTTAAAGATTTTTTGCGCTATTTCCGTCTAAAATTGTAATTTTCAAAAACCCAAAATCTAAGCAAAAATTTTAGGCATGATATAGTTTACGTCTTGGCATTGGACGTATTCCGTTTCACAATAGTATGACATTCATTATTTCGTTTTATCGAACTTGGCTGAATTCGGTTTTTGAAATATATTGGCATTAAGTTGTGCTATAGGCACGTCATGGTTTTTGATAAACGGAGCTCGCCTATTTTACGATGTCTTTAATTGTCATAAGCAAGGAAAATTTACTCAGCGTTTACCTTTTATTCATGGTAAGGCCGGTTCATTACCCTTAAAACTTCCAAGCTAAAGCTTACTTAATTTATTGAAAGACCTATGACTTAATTTATTGCTAGAGAACAAGCGAAACGAACGGATTTTCTACTGACAGCTCTAGGGGAATTATCCCAAAAATTTCTGCTTTGTTTATCGGTGTCAATTATAGCTCATCACAGGATGGATGGATTTCAACAAATTTGGTAAATCACGTTGTGTTAGCAACGGACAGGTTCGCTCTCTTAAATGAGTTAAGGGTATGTCTTTGCTTGTTATGTCATGCGAGGGATGAACTTATTCCATTATGTTGTAGTAAAACTGCTATAAAAAGAAATAGAAATAGTCATGAATAGCATTTCGTTTATAGCGCATGGTTCTACTTCGTTTGCAGTACATTTTCTAAGCTATGTTTGTATTTTAATGCTTTTGTTAAAGGTGCGTTCACGTGTCCAAACTTTTTAACTAACAGTAAATGTCAATTTCGCTGTAATTTCTAGTGAAAAATGCTTTGTTATTTTTGTTAAATTGAGCTGTAATTTTTTCAATATAATATGTTCTTTATACCTGTCGCAATAGTAACACGCTACAAAAGTTTGAGCAATGTTAACATTTTCAAACTTGCCAAGAAGTTGCAAAAATAGTCGAGATTTTTAGCCCGAAACGTTGAACGTGTGAACTTACTTGTAGAAGTCTATAAGTAGTTCGTCTATATCGAAAGTTGCAAAGTCTGTTTGCATCGCACTTGATTTTCCTGCGACATGTAAATTTTCGACCGCTTGAATTGGCTTTTATGTTTTCTATCCAAAGAAGTGCACTCAGAACATTACCTTTTTGTGTATAAAACTGCATAGTAGCGTGTTACTGATTTCATTGTTTTGCAAGTTATTGGTTAATGTTATCTTAATGTTCTTCTTGCGTTGTCATGAACTATTACGTATCTATGCAAACAGAGCGCTGTGACTTACATTTACATGCACTCATTTACAATGGTTTTTTTAGCTTGTGTACATATCTTAGTTGTACAATTTAGAAGGAGGAAACAAATGCTTTTAAAGAGCTTGGAACTGGAAACCGTGTTGCGACAGTCCTGTTTTACGTAAGCATTTTTAATTATTACGCACAATAGTTTTTATAATAATTTATTTATCAAGGCGATGATTACAATAATATTTACTATAAATTGGCAGTTAAAGCCCACGCAGGTACGGCGCTTAGCTTTTCGTATTTTTTTAGAATGTAATCTGCATGCTGCAGATATGATGAATATTGCGCAGGAAGATTGGATAATAATATTATGATGAAAATTTTTTATGCAAAACCACAAAATGTTTAACGTATCCAAAACAATCATAACCTGTTTATAGAATCCTTCTCGGTTGAAACAGATCTGCGATTTCTTAATGTGACTGGACTTCCACTACTTGGTGTATGTACTTATAGGTAGCGTGATTTTATTTTTTTAGTACGGGACGGATTACTACTATATGGATTATGTATTATCTTTATGTGCTAATTATACTGTTTTGTTGTTACATAATTTTACTATGCTTTTTTACATAAAAAATCAGGGCCTTATTCAACGTATTGACACTTGCAAATGCAATTACAACTAAGATTCTGCATATATCAGTATCAACATGCAGTCATAAAAATTAATAACGGGAAACGTATCACAGCGGTTCGCCTGGCGTCGCACTCTGGTAATCCGATATAGCTCATTACATATAAAATATTACTGAATGATAGAGACCCGGTATCTTTGCACTGATAACTGCTGTGATGATTCAATTTTTGCGAGAATTAAAATAAACAGAAAACCTGATTTCTGATTATACTGAAAACACTAGATATATTAACCAATCACTGGTTTTATAGGCAGGCTCGTCCAATCTTTTCGTAGGGGTATGTCATAGATTAACATATGGCATTGGTTTAATAATAACAACTGAAGATTAAAAAAGGAGAGATATTGACAAAATAGAAAAGGAACGGTTTAGGATAAGCAATAAAGGAAGTTAGGAAATAAGAGGTGGAAAGAAAAAAGAAATGTAGCGCAAAGAAAAAGAGTTGTGAAAACAATCACCAATAAAGATTATAAATAACGCTTATTGTTTCGTATAATAGTTGAAGGCTTGTATAGATTTTCTCCAAGGAAAAGATTTTCTTGTATGGGTGCGGGATCACGGGAAGCATGAGGCGCAGAATGATAAAAATGAGATATGTAAATCAGGTCAAACTGAACTGAACTATTTTACTTAGTATGTAGATGTAGTTTACGTTTGTGATAGAAACAATTTATGGAATGGTATTTGATTAACCTGAAAATAAAACGAGTTAGTATTCCATAGTCACGAGTTGTGTCGTACCGGGGCTAGAATTCTACCGGGACCAGGGCGGGGGTCGGGAGCAGAGCTGGCCGAAAAGTGCTGTGTTCAATTTTTCATCGCATATAGAGCATATATACAACATATACATACATCCCGACACGGCTGGGAGCGAGTAAATCCCCTCCCTGCGAATCTGGATTCCCCACCCCCGCGAAGTGAGGTGAACTCATAGGCGAAAATTTCACGCCGGCGACCAACAAAGGTCCGCACTACCGTACCGACCCTCCCAGAACAATTTCGCCGGCGACCGGGGTTACCCCTTCGCGGGGCGGGGGGGCTGGTTTTCCCTACTGGCATGTATGCCAATATACCAATATCCAAATCATGGTTTAATTACTATTTTCAAGAAAAAATATCCGAATTTTGTCCGATACTTAATAATCTTGTTAAAATATATATCAAAAAGTCAACACAAATCGTTTCAACATTTTAGTTTATTAGTTTAATAAACTGTACGTTGTGAGCAGTTTCAGGAAGGTTCACAGTTTCAGGAAGGTGTGGAATTTGGACTGTCCTAGCTAGTAGCGAGCATTATATCTTCAGCTAAAGCTCCATATTGTTTATCTGTTCTACTGATTTGGTACCAAAAATATTTTTCTGAAACAGTAGCCCCGGTCCCGGCACCTAAATTTTACCTTTACCGGGGCCGGGGCTTAGACGTTGGCCCGGTCCTTGGCTAAATCTGTTGCCCCGGGCCGGGGCTTAGCCCCGGTACATGCCTAGTCACGATACGCAAAATCACTTATATTTATGCAACATAAAACTTGTTTTGCATTGGCTGATAGGGAAAATTGTGGTATAACTAGCTCCTACGTCAGGCTCAAAAATAAAAGCAAATTTTTCGTTAGCGACTAGTTAACAATTAAAATAGTTGGCTCTTTTATTGCTACAACAATATAACTATTGGTTGACGCAGGCTCACCTAATAAAACCGAAAACGACTACACTTATCAAGTAACATTCCAAAAATAAGTCAGTGAAAATGCGCAAAAATGCAATTTCGCCCCCTCCCTCCACTCGAGATTTTCTCCGAAAATGAACGTGGGCCCCCCATAGAAACCCCCCACATTTTTAGCACGTGGAAAAACAAGCTGAGTGTGTGTAAAAAGTGTGTCTTTACGTAGGGCAGGAAAGACTGGTCGCAACCATCTACCAGTCAAATAAATTTGTTTGCATGCCGGATTCCAGTAGGCTGCCTATTTTTGTAATCACTAACTGTAAAGATTGATGTAGACGATACATAATATTAAACAACCATTTTTATAGTTTGAGCTTTGTAAGGAATGCTATATTTCTTGATATTTTGTAGATGTCTGAGCCGGAAGCTGGAGGAGCAACTGTGTTTCCTGAACTTAGGGTGGCTCTCTTTCCAACAAAGGTTTGATTTATTGTTTATCGTTTGTGCTACAGTTGTTGACCAGGTTAACGGCACAAAAAACGCACGCAAACGTGTTTAAACGCGTTTGCGTGCATGTAATGAAATTTTCCAGCCTGTGCGTTTAGACGGATTTTCGTGCGTGGATATTATAACGAACTTGTTTTCATCTGTATTTGCTTAATATGCTGGTGTAGTTAATTCTGTATGCGCACGTTTTTGTTATATTCAAACACTGAAATGTTTATCATGCAAATCTCTTTACATCTCACAGTATTGATCATTGTTTTTATTCCTGATAATTGATGTTTGTTATCATAAACTGTTTTGACTTTGGCCTAAAATTTTTAGAAATGTCCTAGTGCGAAATTTACGGTGGCTCATAAAAGGCATAAAATTTGGCTTAATTTAGGATGGATTGTGATTATCTGGCTTTCTACTTGATGTTGTTTTTAGTTAAGCGTTGAGGTTTTCTAAAATATGGCTTTTTCAGTGGGTATTTTCAAAAACGTTTACGTTGTAATTTGTTTTTGAGCTTCGGGGATCGATGCCACAAGGGTTTTCTGGTTTTTAGCGTTAGGTTTACCCCAGGTAATTTACTAACCTGATTTACCAGACCCCAAGGTTCCGGATGCCTCCATATCGTCTTTGTCCAACAATCTTTGTCTGCGGAGACCCTAGTTGGATCTTGAAACAAGTTGGACCTCAGTACAACAATTGATTCCGGCGATCTTCTCACAGTGGTAGTGTCTGGTTTTGCGTGTGGTGGCGTTTCTCTCTAGAGGGGGAATTAATGCGTGCTCCGGCTATAACCATGGAGCAATTGGTTACTAAGAGTCCTGGCTGGTTTGAGTATTCTCATATTTACTCTGGTCAAATATCAGGAATAGGCCGTAGCAAACGGGTATGCGAAAGGCGCCGGTGCCTGAGAACCAGCAAAATGTGATAGTGCGTTATTGCACGATTAAACCCAATTATTGTTAGTATTTCATCAGGTTGGGGGCTTATAGTTGTCTGCACCATCCAAAATTATCTTATCCAAAAACATCCATGACAAGCAATTCTGCGACCGTAGGTAATAACCATTAACTCATAGCTCTAATACCTCTTAGCTGATTGTATAGATATCAAGTTAAAATATGTAATCAACTAAATGTGATATTGATATTTAATTCCACCATCGCGTTGTCTCCTATAATTTAATTTAAATTTTAATTCTAAATTGTATGTCATTCAGGTGATCCGACGATACGATTAAAACATGGCTTAGTTGTCTAGCGCGCCGCCACTCCTACCAAACCGGGAGCTAGGAGTTCAACTTCAGACCGCACTTTTTTGCGTTTTCCGCATTTTTTGTTGCAGCAAATATATACATAAATTCATGACGCATAAACATACAACTAATAATATTATGCATAATTTATCAGAGATTTAGTTTCGTAATAGTATTTTACATAAACATATTACCCATTTTTGCTTCAGAAGTTTATCTGCTTAAATTTTTATTGCTGAAGAAAATAGTTTATCCAGCAAATTAAATGAGGCAAAGCTCGAAATTTTGCAATCATTTCGCATCAAGTGGAATCGCAAATACCATAAATGTCAGGCCGCCAGCCTCTTCAATTAGAAGAATGCAGTAGTTAAAAATTATGCCGTGTCTATAATGAAATATCCAGTAATGTTTTTGAAATGATTTAACTCAAGGCTTACAACCTAAATGACATTACGAAACCAGTACACTGTCGTACAACCTATAAAATGCTTAAACTAAACATTGTTAAATGTAGGACACGCCATTAAATGCTTCTTAAATAGTGGAAATCCAGTGGTCCCGGCCAAGCATGTATGTAGCTACTAAGTATACAGTATGTTTTTAGATAGTTAATGTCCGATCGATAATGACGCGATTTGTTATACTACCTGTATTGAGGCTAAGCTGTCGAATACGTAACCAGAAGTATCAGTAAATAATATTTCATGCCTTTAACAGTGCTATAATTACATCCGCGTGTAAACACATGAACGATTAATTCAGTATCTGAAGCAGCAGTTTGTATCATAGCCAATGTGATGAATTTTGGGTGTTCTCCGTGATGCTTGCTAGTTGAGAATATATACCCGCTTACAGTGTTTTTGACAGTGCGCAGCTACATAATCAATGGATGAATTGCAGAACAAAATTATGTTAAAGCACCTTTTAGCTCGAGCAGTTGCGGAGATATCGATGTTTCGTGTATTTTGGGTCTCATGGGGCCCATTGAAAAATCTTTTTCATTATCTTTCTTTTAAACTTTCGACCACATTTACCAGATGTGCTCCAACATTGTTCGAACAGGTGTCGATTACGGCCAATAGGACTTTGAAACACAACAAAATATAATTTTCGAACGAACTTGGAGCAAGTATCGAGTCTTTTCTGGCAAGGACTGTGTTTCGATAGTTTTCTTTTGTAGTAGCAAGCTCATGCTAAAGTTTGCCTTCTATTAAGCTTGTATTTAGTTAAATCTTTATCGTAATTTTAGCTGCTTTTACCAGGAAACGAATCCAATAAATATATACCAAACATTATTTTGCAGTCCTATTTTGAAACCAACTATAGTAAGTTAAGCAATGTTAGTTCTGCGCCATGTCGAATCAAACTTGTTCGAAATACAATTTAATCATGAATTGTATGCGTTTTGAATACCAGTCTTAACTAATATGCGCATATTTAAGAATGATGCAGCGTTCTGGTTCAACCTAAAGCGCAGCGGAGAAGGTGATATGAGAACGCGCCACGCGGCGTGCCCTGTGCTGTCAGGGATTAAATGGGGTAAATCTGTGCTTGTTGTTCATTTGCGATTTGGAATTGTTGTTAATTCAACAGAGTTTGTGTTTGAAAACATTTTTTGAGATTTGGCGTCTTTATGGATTTAAAGAGTTTGTTTACGCTTTAAACCTGTCAAGTTCTCGCTATATTTGCTTAGCCTTTTTATTCTTTCCCAGCATAAACCTGGTAAATAATCCTTCTATGTAGGTTATAGCTATTTTGAAAAACTCTTGCTTCTGGAGCAACTTAGCTTATCTGGACGTGCCACATGTATTTCAGCGAATCATAGTAACACATAAATAGACATGTAATGTATATAAACCATAATACATTAATAAAAACTCAAGTACAGGACAATATCCGAAGAGTGGCAGATGTCACTATGCATTGGTCTTACGTATAGTGTAATAACGGGACGCAGCTGCATGGCGCAACTTCCTAACACCATGCCCATACGACCCCGGCTATCGTAACCTCAATGGCGGACCGTGAATGCTACAAATTTTAACTCTATTCTTGGTCAGACCCAAGAAGCTACGGAGCTTAGTAGGCCGCAGGCGCGCTTCACGGGGTGTGTTCGGATCCCGACCGAATGGTTGCTCACGGGTCTAGTTTCTGGTATGATTTCTGAGGTCCCCCAGGGAGGCTAGCACCGACACCTGCTCACAGGTCATGGAGCCTAGCCGCTATTCCCTATCTTAGATTCATCGGAAGTTGTTTAGTTCTATTTAGTTGTGTTAAATGTTGGAATAAAAGGTGAAAATTGCCCTAATATTTGAAACTCGAAATTGTTTTGCCTAGTTGAGATCCCGATATGCTCCGTGCTAGAGCATGGTAGCCTATGTGGCCCCCACAGGGTTCCGACAGGCCCTGAATGTTTAATGTCGGATAATCGATGGCGTGGCCTGCTCCCTTCAATGAACTCTATGCAGGGTAACTGGTACCTTGACCAGTGGCAGCTCTAACTTATTAAAATAGAGTAAATCCCTAGTGAATTTTGGTGTCATTGTCATGAACGAGTTAAATTTTGCTTATGTACTCCAATTATTTCATTCCTGGGTTCCAGTGATAAAACGAAAATGGATATATCAGAAGGCCATGCACTCCAGTGCTTGTGACATTCTCGCCCACAAGCCGTGGCGAGCAGTGCGTGCTCGTCCGAGTGGACAAACCATAGGAAATCCCTATCGTCTCGGCATGAAATAAGTCCGTACTCGGTGTCAGTGAACTAAAACATGGTCGTACACGGTATATAGCCTAACGGGCAACTCAGGATAAATAGTGAAATCTGATCAACTCGCTTCAAAAAGAAAACAGGGTTTTGCACTCGCTCGGTAGAGCGAGACCGCTAGTTTCTTTTATTGGGGTGGGGAGTAAGTATTTTTTATTTTGGCGGCGGTAACACGAAGGGTTTCTCCCGCAAGAGCACTAACTAGTTATGGCACGCGGGCTTGCTATCAGTTTATTTAACGAGGTTTATTTTGGGCATTGGTCTCGAGAGAAGACCATGTCATTGTACAATGGTGAACACCGGTAAACTTAATTGTTTTATTAATCTTTTTGGGCTTGACACTGGTGTATCACTACCAAACGGAGCGTTCGCGGCACCAAGCTGGGTCGACGGAATTTTGCACGGCTGGAGGCCTTGTTCCTCCAGCTCCTTTTTTGGTCATGATGGGGTCAGGACCGTCATCTAGTATTTCTCCGGTCAGTCGTCCTAATGAAGTTTGTGTTCGAATAAGACGCTTACCAGATTCATCTAAACGCTCTAAAACTAGGGTCAAGCAATCAAACCGAGACGATCCCTAGACAGTATTTCGTGTAAACAGCAAACACCTTAAGCTCAAGCTTGAATGCCTAGAATTTGTTCAATCTTTTGTGCCCCCAAATTTTCTTAGCTCAGTAGAATAAAATAAATTTTAAGGGCTTCCTAAAGCCCGACGGAGGATAGTCCTCCGTTCCTAATCTGCGTTTCTATTCAAGCCCAAACACGGCATGAGCCTTGAACAATCCGCTACGCTACAAACTTGGAAACCATAGTAGCAAACCATTGAACAAGTCCCTATTCCTGCGGCGTGCACATTCAAGAAAATTTTACCGTGGTCGGCTCAGGAATATTCGACAACCCTAATTCAAAAGCAGCAAGTCATGTAAAACCTGGACGAGAAGCGTCCGTTTCGGTGTGCCCTACCTAAGACCACAGGGAATCAGAAAGACTTCGAATTGGTTGATCAGTCCTCACAGAGCTCTGTGCGGGTGTACCGTCAATCGCCTAATACCTCCTGCACCGGAACTCGACATTAGAGATTGATTCCAGATAAGGTTGTGCGTAGCATTTCTGAGAGGGCTGGGTGGGTTAGAACCCGGAGGAGAATGTTTCTACCTATGTGCGAGGGGCGCACTACATTCAACAAAGGGTATCTAAACGAACAACCTGTGACTTTTCATTTGGCAGGGAAACTAGACCCCTGCAATCACCAGACCTTCTTCATACTTACGAACGTTGATCCTTGGGGCAACAATCGCTGAACCTCCTTCGCGAGGTGTGTACTTGCGCAGAAATCGTTCGTCCATCGAGTCGATCCGAAGCAAAACCGAAAGGCGAAAAACCAGAGCTACATGAAAACTATGAACGCAAAAATAATGCGTCGGAGCCGGTCAGTAAAGTCGACCGAACTCCGCGCTGTCGAGGTCCAACTGATTCGACGAGTCGACGCGTTGGTCGTCGCGTCAAAATTTTCGCTTATATTGTGGGATGGCTATTTTGTCGCCACCCAATCGTCGCTCGTCGTCGTCAGCCCACTTTCTTTGGGTCTTCCCTCGTCGTCCAAATGGGGACACTTCCGGAAAATTCAAATTTGACAGCCACCGTAAGCCGTCGTTGTCTTTATGGAGAGTCGGCTTCAATCGAACTTGCCGACATCAAACTTGAACCCTCCGTAGTCGGAGGTCGACCATCTGCGACTTTTACCCGATTTTCTCATGAAATCCTAACTCTGAAGTCCCAATTTCCCGTTGTTATCGCCGGATGTTCACTGAAATCGGATCCTAAACTCACAACATTCAAACGGCTTCTGGTCCCCCCTTAATTTGAACCACTAACGAAGACTTTCGGGTCACGCAATTTCCTTCTTCAACCCCAATTAGCGTGACAATCTGCTCATCTTTCGATTGTTTGTTCTTCCCAGCCCATCTCAACTCGACGGCGATCGACTCAGCCTTTGTGGTTTTCGCCGTGCCGCCCTCCTAATTAAGCTAAATATGACTTGGAAGATGACCCTCGCTCATGAGGACATCTTAAAACATCAAGAAAAATCAAGCTTATTTGAAATTTTCATGCGACTACCTAAGTTTCAATGTCTCGCCGGGGGAACCGACGACGGGAATGCTCCCGTCTCATTGCCAGAGGCAGAGCAGACCCTAATGAATTCCTAACCGGTCAGGGGCACTGCTCCAAAGTCCCTAGAGCCCGCGGGAGGGCCCCAAAGACACCACCGTTCGTCCTAATTGTCCGTATCCAGTCCGTCCGTAAAACTCTTGAATTTTAACGCATTTTGTATGTCGTGTCCCCGTCCGTCCGATGGTGGTTCTGTCCCTGTATATATATATACATATATATGTGTACAATACATACATATCAACATAATATATATAAACATATATGTCTACACACACAAATACACATATACAAACACGCACTACACACATTAGACATGGTGGCGTCCTGAGCGACAGAAAGGTCGCTCAGGATAAACACATACTCACAACACACCAACAACAACAAAACAAAAGCGGCCGACCAAAAACGTCGGTTAGAGAGAGAACGAGGACAAGAAAACAAAAGGACAGCGAGGACACGAAGAGGGCGTGGGAAGGGAAGCGGGACAAGGGGAATCCCGGGGATTTTCGAGGGGCTGGGGTTAGATTCGGTCCCAGGACGAAGAATGGAGTCTATCGGTACCAAACATGAGGGGGGAAGACGTAGTATCGGGTCGGGACCCACGACTGGGTCCGGACATGTATAAGTATAGGCGGTTTAGCAGGCTCTCCCGCCTTAACGGTTGGGCGGAGCGACGCCCGCCAGGCATCGTTGGACTCGCCGTCAAGCAGCGATTTGAATGACGGGCGATATCTCTGTCGGAGCGGCAGGGGTTAAAAGAGTACTAAAATCACAGCATTTAGGGAGAACGACGACAATGGTCTTTCGTCGGCTGTCCCGGATTAACGGGGCGTCGGCCGGACAACCGCCAGGTATTGCTGGAGACGTCTCGACGAGAAGAACCCAGTGAGGGGCGGTTCGCCCGTTTTAGAATGGAGAGGAGAATCTCAGATTATCTGTGCCCACGAGTGGTTGGCAGCAGAAATTGAGATACCTTTGAGTGACTACAGCGGGTCAGCGGAGATTCGGACGGGGGTCCAACGTACATTGTTGAATTTATCTAGGTGAGATGAGCTAAATGAGGGGTCACAAGCACCAATTCAGAAATAGGGTGCAACAACGAGGATACAGAGGGTGGGGGAGTCTTACCAAGACATGTTACGGCGGAATAATAGGGCGAAAAGACCAGACGGCCTGGGCTATGCCCGGGGAAAGATGTTCCGGGTGACGAAGGAAAGCATAAAGGCCTGGTACGTACACATCATCATCACACATGAATACCTATAGCTATATATTTATATACATATGCACGTACATAACAATAAAAGGTGTCAGTCCGGTTCCTCTCAGGACCACCTAACTTAGCGTAAGTAGCGGTGATCGTGTCGCGTTAAGGGCGCGATCTTAGCATTGTCCGGGGCAATATGATCCCTAGCTAAAGTCCTTCAAATACTCTATTGAGGTACCCCGGCCATTTCCGGATCATTACACTTCAGACGGGTGCGGGCCATTAAATTAACCCGGTATCCGTCGTTCTTAATAACTCTGCAAATTCCCTGCCGTACTCGAAATTTGAGCTGACTATGGTTTGCTGTTTTCCAAGGCCACTGCTTAGTATACAGCTAAAACTAGGTAAATTTAATATTGTTCCATTTCTATTTCTATAAACTTGTTAATTTAGACGTACAGCCGGGGGCCTCCTATTCCCGGACGGTCCTAACCGTCAAAATTTCAATGTGTGGTGGCAGCTCCTCAGGTTCTGCGCGCTTCCCATTTTCTACCGACACGGGGCTCCAGGGTCAATCTTACAGATCGGTTGAAACAGCTTAATTCTCCCTAATTAGATCGAATCATGACACTCGTCCCGGTAAAATTCGGCAAATAAAGCAAAGATACGCGGCATCAGAACGGATTATGGAACATAGATTTTCTTTTATACAAAACACGCATTGATAATATATGACATGCTATAAAAACGATCCACTGATAAAGACGATGCCCTGATAAGACACGGTATTTTATACAAAACGATACGCTGATAAAATACGACATTTTATACCAAACAATTCACGAATAAAACGGTTCACTGATATAATACGGCATTTTTATACAAAACGGTTCCCTGATACGACGATACACTGATAACATACATTTTTATATGAAAGGATTCATTGATACAAATACACTGATAACATCACTTTTTATACTGAATCATTTGCTGATAAAACGGTTCACTGATATAATACAGAATTTTTATACAAAACGGTTCACTGATAAAATACGACATTTTATACAAAACGACTCGGTGATAAGGTATGACATTTTATACATGATTATGACCCATGTGTCAACGCGTTTTAACGCGATTTGTGCGAAAATCATGAAAAACACTCGTAACGGGGCCGGAACGGTCCTGTTACATAGAACAAAATTAATTTTTAAAATAAATGTACTGACATGCTATTTTTTGAGACGTAACAAATAATGTGACGCTTCAAATAATCAACATATACAGCAATTTTGGTCATAATGATTGGTGATCATCAGTTACAGGTTAGCAGGCATAGATTGTGTTAAACACATACGTCCTCACCGAGCATCCATAATTCGTTAGAAAATTTTAATTCTATTTGAATTCAGAGTGAGTGAGTGAAACGAGCGAAATGAAGAATTCTTATTAGCCAGGAGTATGAAATTTGCCAGCGTCCGTTTTTTTTCGTGTGGCATGCATAACTCAACTTCTGATAGATAGATCTGCGTAAAATTTATAGTTACTTAGGACTGCTGGTAAGAATGTTAAGTATAGTTACTAAATTTTCAGATGACTTTCTTGCCCTTTGTAAGGTAATTTTTATTATAATTGTTGGGGCGACGACTATAGATAGTGTGCGTGGCGCATATTTGGTCACACATCAATAAAAATTACATCCACCTTACAAAGGGTAAGAAAGTTGTCTGAAAATTTAGTAAATATACCCAACATTCTTACCAGCAGTCCTAACTAACTATAAATTTTACACAGTCGGATATTATGGTTTGTGGTTTTGACGTTTTTGTTGTTTATCAGCAATGCAAGCATTTATGAGTCTGGTGTGTGCGCAAGTTGTTATTCCAAAAATTGTGCTATTTTTTCGTTAAAGGATTTTGGACTGTTATCGCGTGCGTGTTTTAACGAAAAAATATTAAACGTTTTGTCTTGATGAAAATCATACCGTATTTGGAACAGTAAAAGATTTTATTTGCTTTCAATTTTAATTATACTAATTTTAAGGCCGTATATATGAAATTAATCAAAATTATTCAGTAATACACATAGTTATATGGTGCGTCTTACGTTTGTATCTCCTACAGGCCAAAAATGAAGCAGCAAAATTTTTCATTAAAAGTACGCGATATTTAGTTAAACTATACTATAGAGGTATATATTGAGTGCAAATTCAACACGGTGTTAGCGGTTAACTAATACACATGGCCATTTCACGAAACCATGTACTTTTGAAACACACTTTTTGAAGTCAAAATGAAACGTTTTCGAATGTACAGTGTCTAGACCCCTTCCGACGTAAAAAACCTTGAATTTTTTGAATATCGATGTTTCTATGCAAGATGAGCTACCAGAAACCTGCTACAGGGGTCGCAAAGCGTTCTCCCGTGGGTCAAGTTTTAATCCGAAGTAAGTCATTATTCTGTAGGTTGACGCAGTGACACGTGAACCATGGTCTGTTTGCATGCAAGTCGGACCAAAATGTTCGCCATCAAGCCATTTGGAGTTGCGACCTAAAATTGGTGCCGCTAGTGCCCTTTTGTAGTTAAAAATCCATCAATTTAAAACAAGCCTGTGCAGAAGTTTTTCTAACGACTTCTAGCTTTTCATCTGGCCAATCCGGTTTGTGGACCTCTGGCTCCTGCTATGTTATGGGCACAGAGGTCCACCATGCCTCATTGTGACCGTCAGGACACCTATTACTGCACCTCACAACGACATTAAATTTTCTTCCTAAAGACTGGTGGTATAGTCCAAAAAGTGCTGATGTAGCCCCCCCCGACCAAAATGACATGGTTTCGTGAAATGGCCATGTATTAGTTAACCGCTAACACCGTGTTGAATTAACACCAACACTTGATAGAATACCAACTAGATTGCGTACTTTTAATGAAAAATTTTGCTGCTTCATTTTTGGCCTGTAGGAGATACAAACGTAAGACGCACCATATAACGATGTGTATTACTGATAATTTTGTTATACCAACTCCATATATACGGCCTTAAAATTAGTATAATTAAAATTGAAGAAATAATTTTTTACTGTTCCAAATACGGTATGATTTTCATCAAGACAAAACGTTTAATATTTTTCGGTTAAAACAGGCAATGGGCTAACAGTCCAAAATCCTTTAACTAAAAAGAAGCAGAAATTTCTGGAGAAAACAAATGGACACACCAGACTCATAAACGCTTGCATTGCTAAAAAATAATAAATACGTCAAGCCCTCAAACCATAAATAAATCCGACTGTGTAAAATTTATAGTTAGTTAGCACCTGCTGGTAAGAATGTTGGGTATATTTACTAAAATTTTCAGACAACTTTCTTACCCTTTGTAAGGTGGATGTAATTTTTATTGATGTGTGACCAAATATGCGCCACGCACACTATTTTTAGTCGTTGCCCACAACAATTATAATAAAAATTACCTTACAAAGGGCAAGAAAGTCATCTGAAAATTTAGTAACTATACTTAACATTCTTACCACACAACCCAAGAAAGGATAAATTTTACGCAGATCTATCTACTATACTTTAACTTAAAGGACGATGCCACACGAAAAAAAACGGACGCTGGCAAATTTCATACTCCTGGCTATAATAAGAATTCTTCATTTCGCTCGTTTCACTCACTCACTCTGAATTCAAATACAATTAAAATTTCTAACGAATTATGGATGCTCGGTGAGGACGTATGTGTTTAACACAATCTATGCCGCCAACCTGTAACTGATGATCACCAATCATTATGACCAAAATTGCCAGCAGCATGCTTGATTATTCAAGCGTCACGCTACCCGCTACGTCAAAAAATAGCATGTCAGTACATTTATTTTAAAAATTAATTTTGTTCTATGTAACAGGACCGTTCCGGCCCCGCTACGAGTGCTTTCATGATTCTCGCATCCAAAATCGCATTGAAACACGTTGGCACCTGGGGTCACGTTCATCTATGAAAGGTCGCATTTTATCAATGAATCGTTTCATATAAAAATGTCGTATGTTATCAGTGTATGGTCGTATCAATGAATCGTTTCATATAAAAATGTCGTATGTTATCACTGTATCGTCGCATCAATGAATCGTTTCGTATAAAAAATGTCGTATGTTATCAGTGTATGGTCGTATCAATGAATCATTTCATATAAAAATGTCGTATGTTATCACTGTATCGTCGTATCAATGAATCGTTTCATATAAAAATGTCGTATGTTATCAGTGTATCGTTGTATCAGTGAACCGTTTCGTATAAAAATGCCGTATTGTGGTAGTGAATCGCTTTTATCAGTGAATTGTCGTACAGATGTCACTTATTACCATTGTTCGTTCTAATGCTGTATATCATTATTCGAGTAGCCTTTGCTTTATTTGCCGAATTCCTACCGGGACGAGTGTTTCGATCCGAACAATCTAGGCGGAATTAAGCTGTTTCCACCGACTTGCAAGGCTGGACACTGAGCCCCGCACCGACTGAAAATGAGAATCACGCAGAACCCCAACCAATCGCCACTAAAAGCTAAATCTTTGACGGTTAGGACCATCCGGGAATAGGAGGCCCCTGGCTGCACGTTCAAATTTACAATTGCGTAAAAACACAAATGGAACAATATTAAATTTACCTAGTTCTAGCTGTATACTAAGCAGTGGTCTTGGAAAACAACAAACCGTGGTCAGCTCAAATTTCGAGTACGGCAGGAAATTTGCAGAGTTATTAAGAACGACGGATACCGGGTTAATTTAATGTCCCGCACCCGTCTGAAGTGTAATGAACCGGAAATGGCCGGAGTACCTCGATAGAGTATTTTAAGGACTTTAGTTAAGGATTAAATTGCCCCGTACCGATGCTAAGATTGCGCCCTTAATGCGACACGATCACCGCTACTTACGCCAAGTTAGGTGGTCGCGAAAGGAACCGGACGGACACCTTTTATCGTTATGTACGTGCATATATATATATATATATATATATCTATATATATATATATATATATATATATATATATATATATATAGGTATTCATGTGTGATGATGATGTGTACGTACCAGGGCTTTATGCTTTCCTTCGTCACCCGGAACATCTTTCCCTGGACATAGCCCAGGCCGACTGGTCTTTTCGCCCTATTATTCCGCCGTAACATGTCTTGGTAAGACTCCCCCACCCTCTGTATCCTCGTTGTTGCACTCTATTTCTGAATTGGTGCTTGTGACCCCTCATCTAGCTCATCTCACCTAGATAAATTCAACAATGTACGTTGGACCGCCGTCCGAATCTCCGCTGACCCGCTGTAGTCACTCAAAGGTGTCTAAATTTCTGCTGCCAACCACTCGTGGGCACAAATAATCTGAGATTTTCCTCTCCATTCTAGAACGGGCGAACCGCCTTCATTGGGTTCGTCTCGTCGAGACGTCTCCAAAGATACCCGGCGGGTCTCCGGCCGACGCCCCGTTGACCCAGGACAGCCGATAAAAGCGCCCCCACCATTGTCGTCTCTCTCCCTAAATGCTACGATTCCAGAACTCTTCTAACCCCTGCGCTCCGACAGGGATTTTACTCCTCATTAGAATCGCCGCCTTATGGCGAGCCCAACTATGTCCGGCGGCCGTCGCTTCGCCCAACCGTTAGGGCGGGAAAGCCTGCTAAAACCCCCTATATTTATATATGTCGGGACCCAGTCGTGGGTCCAACCCAATAATACGTCTCCCCCATGTTTGGTACCGATCGATTCCACTCTTCGTCCTGAGACCGAATCTAACCCCAACCGCTCGAAAATCCCCCGGGATTCCCCTTGTCCCGTTCCCTTCCCAGCAATACGTAACTGAAC
>JASANE010011907.1:0-18480 GCA_030248225.1 Trileptium ribeirensis
ATGTGAATTTATAGCTGCTTTTCAAAATATTACCTTGGCGAAAAATCAGATGTGAATTAGATATGGTTGTTAAATATTATGACTTGGCCAAAAATTATATGCTAATTACAGCTGGTAATGGAAATTTCTCAAATATTATGACTTGGCCAAAAATTATATGCTAATTACAGTCGTTCTCAAATATTATGACTTGGCGAAAAATTATATGCTAATTACAGCTCGTCCTCAAATATTACCACTTGGCCAAAAATCCTATGCCAATTACGGCTCGCTTCTCTAAATATTATGACTTGGCCAACAATTATATGCTAATTACAGCTGGTTTTCTAAAATATTTATGACTTGGCCAAAAGTTTTTTATCTAATTAAGATGGTTTAAATATTATTATGACATAACCAAAAATTATATGCTAATTACAGATGGTTCTCAAATATTATGACTTGTCAAAAATTATATGCTAATTATAGCTGGTTCTCAAATATTATGACTTAACCAAAAATTATATGCTAATTACAGCTGGTTCTCAAATATTATGACTTGGCCAAAAATTATATGCTAATTACAGATGGTTGTCAAATATTATGACTTGGCCAACAAATTATATGCTAATTATAGCTGTTTGTCAAATATTATGACTTGGCCAAAAATTATATGCTAATTACAGCTGGTTCTCAAATATTATGACTTGGCCAAAAATTATATGCTAATTACAGCTCGTTCTCAAATATTATCACTTGGCCAAAAATTATATGCTAATTACGGCTCGTTCTCAAATATTATGAATTGGCCAACAATTATATGCTAATTACAGCTGGTTCTCAAATATTATGACTTGGCCAAAAATTATATTCTAATTACAGCTGGTTCTCAAATGTTATGAAATAACCAAAAATTATATGCAATTACAGCTGGTTCCTAAATATTATGACTTGGCCAAAAATTATATGCTAATTACAGCTGGTTCTGAAATATTTATGACTTTGCCAAAAATTATATGCTAATTACAGCTGATTCTGAAAAATTATGACTTGGCCAAAAATTATATGCTAATTATATGCTGTTTGTCAAATATTATGACTTGGCTAAAAATTATATGCTAATTACAGCTGGTTCTTTGCAAATATTATGACTTGGCCAAAAATTATATGCTAATTACAGCTTGTTCCAAAATATTATGACTTGGCCAAAAATTATATGCTAATTACAGCTGTCCTCAAATATTATCACTTGGCCAAAAATTATATGTCAAATTACAGCTCGTTCTCAAATATTATGACTTGGCCAACAATTATCATGCTAATTACAGCTGGTTCTAAATTATTATGACTTGGCCAAAAGTTATATCCTAATTACAACTGGTTCTCAAATATTATGACATGACCAAACAATTATATATGCTAAACTACAGCTGGTTCTCAAATACTATGACTTGTCAAAAATTACACTCTAATTACCGCTGGTTCTCAAATATTATCGACTTAACCCAAAACTATATGCTAATTTTACAGCTGGTTCTTGGATGTTATGACTTTGGGCCAAAATGCAATTTACACGCCAATCGAGATGGTTGTTCAAATATTATGACTTGGCCAACAAATTGTATGCTAATTATTAGTAGTTGTTTCGTCAAATATTATGGCCTTGGGCGCAAAAATTATATGCACTACAGCTGGTTCTCAAACGTTATGACTTGGCCAAAAATTATATGCTAATTACAGCTGGTTCTTCAAATATTTATGACTTGGCCAAAAATTATATGCTAATTACAGCTGGTTTCCCAAATATTATGACTTGGCCAAAAAATTTTTTATATGCTAATTACAGCTGGTTCCCAAATATATTGACTTGGCCAAAAATTAGTTACCATAATTATAGCTGTTTGTCAAATATTTATTTTCTTGCCTAAAAATTATATGATAATTACAGCTCGTCCTCAAATATTATGACTTGGCCAAAAACTTTATGCTAATTACAGCTCGTTTCTCAAATATTATGACTTGTCCAAGTCATAATATTTGGGAACCAGCTATAATTAGCATATAATTTTTGACAAGTCATAATATTTGAGAACCATCTGTAATTAGCATATAATTTTTGGTTATGTCATAATATTTGAGAACCAGCTGTAATTAGAATATAATTTTTGGCCAAGTCATAATATTTGACACTTTTAGCATATTTCCAAGTCTTCAGCTGTAATTAGCATATGATTTTTGGCCAAGACATAATATCTGAGAACGAGCTGTAACTAGCATATAGTTTTTGGCCAAGTCATAATATTTGAGAACCAGCTGTAATGAGCATATTATTTTTGGCCAAGTCATAATATTTGAGAACCAGCTGTAATGAGCATATTATTTTTGGCCAAGTCATAATATTTGAGAACGAGCTATAGTTAGCATGTAATTTTTGGCCAAGTCATAAATTTTGGCGCTTTTTGCTTTTTTGTATTCGAAGACTGCTGTTGCTTGTTTTTGGCAATTAGAGAACCAGCTGTAATTAGCATATAATTTTTGGCCAAGTCATAATATTTGAGAACCAGCTGTAATTAGCATTTTTTTTTTTTTTTTTTTTTTTTTTCTCTTTTCCTTTTCTTTTTTTCTCTTTTTTTTATAATTTTTGGCCAAGTCATAATATTTGAGAACCAGCTGTAATTAGCATATAATTTTTAGCCAAGTCTGTCATAATTTTTGACACCCATTAGCATATAATTTTTGGCCAAGTCATAATATTTGAGAACCAGCTGTAATTTATTTTTTCTATTTAGCCATAACTTAATTAAATTTTTGGCCAAGTCATAATATTTGAGAACCAGATGTAATTAGCATATAATTTTTGGCCAAGTCATAATATTTGAGAACCAGCTGTATTTAGCATATAATTTTTGGCCAAGTCATATTTTTTTTTTTTTTTTTTTATATTTGAGAACGAGCTGTAATTAGCATATAATTTTTGGCCAAGTCATTATATTTGAGAACCAGCTGTAATTAGCATATAGTTTTTGGCCAAGTCATAATATTTGACAACCATCTGTAATTAGCATATAATTTTTGGCCAAGTCATAATATTTGAAAACCAGCTATAATTAGCATATAATTTTTGGTAAAGTCATAATATTTCAGAACCAGCTGTAATTAGCATAAAATTTTTGTCCAAGTCATAATATTTGAGAACCAGGTGTAATTAGCATATAATTTTTGGCCAAGTCATAATATTTTTTATTATCATATAATTTTTGGCCAAGTCATAATATTTGAGAACCAGCTGTAATTAGCATATAATTTTTGGCCAAGTCATAATATTTGAGAACCAGCTGTAATTAGCATATAATTTTTGGCCAAGTCATAATATTTGAGAACCAGCTGTAATTAGCATATAATTTTTTGGCCAAGTCATAATATTTGAGAACCAGCTGTAATTAGCATATAATTTTTGGCCAAGTCATAATATTTGAGAACCAGCTGTAATTAGCATATAATTTTTGGCCAAGTCATAATATTTGAGAACGAGCTGTAATTAGCATATAATTTTTGGCCAAGTCATAATATTTGAGAACGAGCTGTAATTAGCATATAATTTTTGGCCAAGTCATAATATTTGAGAACCAGCTGTAATTAGCATATAATTTTTGGCCAAGTCATAATATTTGAGAACCAGCTGTAATTAGCATATAATTTTTGGCCAAGTCATAATATTTGAGAACCAGCTGTAATTAGCATATAATTTTTGGCCAAGTCATAATATTTCAGAACCAGCTGTAATTAGCATATAATTTTTGGCCAAGTCATAATATTTGAGAACCAGCTGTAATTAGCATATAATTTTTGGCCAAGTCATAATATTTGACAAACAGCTATAATTAGTCATATAATTATTTGTTGGCCAAGTCATAATATTTGAGAACCAGGCGTAATTACCATATAATTTTTGGCAAAGTCATAATATTTGTGAAACAGCTGTAATTAGCATATAATTTTTGGCCAAGTCATAATTTTTCAGAATCAGCTGTAATTAGCATATAATTTTTGGCCAAGTCATAATATTTGTTAACCAGCTGTAATTAGCATATAATTTTTGGCCAAGTCATAATATTTGAGAACCAGAAGTAATTAGCATATAGATTTTGGTTAAGTCATAATATTTGAGAACCAGCTATAATTAGCATAGGTCTTTTTGACAGTCATAATTTTTGACACCATCTGTAATTAGCATATAATTTTTGGCCAGTCATAATATTAGCCGTGTTTAGCTTTTTTTGCCAGTCATAATATTTGAGAACCAGCTGTAATTAGCATATAATTTTTGTCCAAGTCATAATATTTGAGAACCAGCTGTAATTAGCATATAATTTTTGGCCAAGTCATAATATTTGAGAACGAGCTGTAATTAGCATATAATTTTTGGCCAAGTCATAATATTTGAGAACCAGCTGTAATTAGCATATAATTTTTGGCCAAGTCATAATATTTGAGAACCAGCTGTAATTAGCATATAATTTTTGGCCAAGTCATAATATTTGAGAACCAGCTGTAATTAGCATATAATTTTTGGCCAAGTCATAATATTTGAGAACCAGCTGTAATTAGCATATAATTTTTGGCCAAGTCATAATATTTGAGAACCAGCTGTAATTAGCATATAATTTTTGGCCAAGTCATAATATTTGAGAACGAGCTGTAATTAGCATATAATTTTTGGCCAAGTCATAATATTTGAGAACCAGCTGTAATTAGCATATAGTTTTTGGCCAAGTCATAATATTTGACAACCATCTGTAATTAGCATATAATTTTTGGCCAAGTCATAATATTTGAGAACCAGCTGTAATTAGCATATAATTTTTGGCCAAGTCATAATATTTGAGAGCCAGCTGTAATTAGCATATAATTTTTGGCCAAGTCATAATATTTGAGAACCAGCTGTAATTAGCATATAATTTTTGGTTAAGTCATAATATTTCGCAGACGGCTATAATTATCATATAATTTTTGACAAGTCATAATATTTGAGAACCAGCTGTAATTAGCATATAATTTTTGGCCAAGTCATAATATTTGAGAACCAGCTGTAATTAGCATATAATTTTTGGCCAAGTCATAATATTTGAGAACCAGCTGTAATTAGCATATAATTTTTGGCCAAGTCATAATATTTGAGAACCAGCTGTAATTAGCATATAATTTTTGGCCAAGTCATAATATTTGAGAACCAGCTGTAATTAGCATATAATTTTTGGCCAAGTCATAATATTTGAGAACCAGCTGTAATTAGCATATAATTTTTGGCCAAGTCATAATATTTGAGAACCAGCTGTAATTAGCATATAATTTTTGGCCAAGTCATAATATTTGAGAACCAGCTGTAATTAGCATATAATTTTTGGCCAAGTCATAATATTTGAGAACGAGCTGTAATTAGCATATAATTTTTGGCCAAGTCATAATATTTGAGAACCAGCTGTAATTAGCATATAATTTTTGGCCAAGTCATAATATTTGAGAACCAGCTGTAATTAGCATATAATTTTTGGCCAAGTCATAATATTTGAGAACCAGCTGTAATTAGCATATAATTTTTGGCCAAGTCATAATATTTGAGAACCAGCTGTAATTAGCATATAATTTTTGGCCAAGTCATAATATTTGAGAACCAGCTGTAATTAGCATATAATTTTTGGCCAAGTCATAATATTTGAGAACCAGCTGTAATTAGCATATAATTTTTGGCCAAGTCATAATATTTGAGAACCAGCTGTAATTAGCATTTAGTTTTTGGCCAAGTCATAATATTTGACAACCATCTGTAATTAGCATATAATTTTTGGCCAAGTCATAATATTTGAAAAGCAGCTATAATTAGCATATAATTTTTGGTAAAGTCATAATATTTCAGAACCAGCTGTAATTAGCATACAATTTTTGCGTCATCTTGTTCTTTTTTTCTAATCATAATATTCTGGGGACGAGCTGTAATTAGCATATAATTTTTGGCCAAGTCATAATATTTGAGAACCAGCTTGCGTCGTTCACGTTATTTTGTGTGCAGCTACTGCACACCGTAGACAGTATGGCTACTACGAATGTACGAAAATCGATTTGAGTGAAATGGAAAGTTAATGCGCTCTCTGTGCAATTGTGAGCACATTATATACTGTAGCGCAACATTAACAACCATTGTTTCTATCTGCTGTGAAAATTCCAATCACACCGTCTTTGATTTGACCTTTTTAAGTGCAATTAATCAGTAGTCTACGTCCAAAAGTGCAAAAGCTATCATCATTGCTCGTGAAATATTTATTGTAATAATAGTAATTCCAATCGGCGAAATGGTTCTTGTCAGTGCATTCTGAGTGTACCTGTTTCTATAGTAGCGCAAACAGCAGCAACAGTAATGGTTGCCACTAATTTCTGAAATGGGTGTCCTACTGTTTACAAAGTGTTGTTGCTTGCTAGGGGCTTGCTAATAATTTTTCAAAGTTAACCGGCGTCACTATTTTTCCAAGCGGAACAGTACCGCTCACCCATCACATCTAATGTTTAACTTACTCACACAATTATTTATGCACTTTAAAGTACCGATGTGGTGTTTAGTTGTTAAAACGTGAATACTTTTTGACACAACATTTCACATCGATATCAATAGTTTTCAATTGGTCAATAACGTTTTTCAATCACTGAAAATAAAGGTCTTTGAATCTGATACAACAAGTAATTTCCGCTAACCTCACAATGTCTTATTTTAAATTATTTGTGTTATGTTCCACATCGCATGTTCGACATTTTGTCTTCAGTTGCCAAATCAAAATTTCCACAAAATCAATTTTACGTATTAAATTTCTGTCTGTCGCTGTTTCGTCTTTCACAACTAAGATTAATAGTGGTCAAACCTCATAGAGACAAAAATATAATACAGCCTAAATTGCGTAGCCACATAAGAAACCTACAGTGGCTTGAATTATTTTATATATGCTACGTAGGCTGTTGGCGCAGGATTATTTATTTAAATATAACCCACTGTACAGTGTTAGCGACTATAGTATCGATCAAATTAAATTTTTATGTTAAGGAAAAAGCTTTATCGATAACTGTACGTGCTGTTTCTATAAAACAAGGCATTTTGCAATTATTCGTTGCAGCCGAATGTTTGTATTTATATATTGGCGACACACGAACATCTGGTTTGGAAGCAATAGTGAATATCATACCATGTTAGCTAAATTCTAGTTGTACGCGCGTTGAACAGTGTTGCAAATGTGCCATCTAACAGTAATGATGTGTTTTACAATTAATTCTTTCTTCCTTACAGATCATATTGCACTAAATGATAAAATTGTAGTGATCTCTGCAGGAACAATGATCAAAGCTATGGTACTTTTGGCAGCAAATTGCTGGTTTCATTGTCTGTACTCCTGTACTGCGGAGTGGTGTCTCGAAACACAGTTGTCTGTACTGTTCTGTTGGGGGCCTAGGACACCGTTGCGTATACTGTTCTGTTGGGGGACACTCGGGGTCCCTTGCCGCGGCAGTGAGTGACAGGGAAGTTGGTGTATCATATTTACTACGCACACACAGTTGCACGTAACTTTAAATGGTACGAACACATAATTGTGCGTAACTTTATATTTACGGACATTTTCTCGCGCGTAACTTCAAATCATGCACATTCAACCGCGCGCAAATTATATATTATACGCAGACCATAGCGAATAACTCAAGACTTACGGGCGGATTAATGCGAGTAAAGTCTACGCGCACTTGCCTGCGCGAAAACTATAAATTACGCGCGACTGTGTGCTCTAGGTAGTTACGCGCACTTTAGTGCGCAGGAACAAAATTTGCCCCACTCTGCGCGCATTTATTCTGTGAAACGCGCATAACCAACCAACTGGCGAAATCACTGCGACACGTTAGAAATATCTCATGCAAATTGCATCATATTTCATATTATTATTCTTATTATTCTAGCATTATTATTGGGTGTTAACCGAACTGCGTTCAGTGGTTCATTGCCCGCTGGGCGCTTCAGGTTCAAGAACAAACAAGAGGGCGTGCTGGTGCTTTACACAAGATTATTTATTACTCAACCTAAATTATAGCCAAAGATATATTATGGTATAATCAATTCACTTGTCTCACAGGATGGCTTATGTGGCGTGTTCCTGTACCGATGAACGACGACTCCAACAGGCTGCCAGTCTTCTAACAGTAAGCAACGACATACATCAGTATGCTGATGCGTCATTAATGGCTGAGAAAGGCGGCGTCATCACAGTTTAGCTGCTAGATTCGACCTATAAACAGGCGATTATGCAATGTATTAAGAGCTGCTACAAAACTTATTCTATCACCTGACTTCATTCATTTGGTTACATGGGATACCTTATTAAATATGTATATTAACAGCATATATATATCAGATCTTATATTCAACGACCTTTAATTAAATCCTTCCGCCATTTGATTTCAAAATATGTATAGGTTATTCTATAATGATAATTATCAAAGGCGACAATTCTAAATCCTCATTCTACTTAATTCTACTACGTTTCCCCAATGGGAATATTCACCAAATCTAA
This sequence comes from Trileptium ribeirensis, assembly GCA_030248225.1. Lineage (NCBI taxonomy): Eukaryota > Metazoa > Nematoda > Enoplea > Enoplida > Thoracostomopsidae > Trileptium > Trileptium ribeirensis. Next base: position 8,577 of record JASANE010011907.1, read on the forward strand.
TTGCGTAAAGTTGAATCCATTTGTTTATAACGCGTGGCAGAAGTTTGCATGTCACTGTTGTTTGTATGCCGGCACACTTTTTGCATTCAGGAATTAATACATTGTAACTCAGCTAATGATTCAGTAAGCCTGAATCCTGATCTTAGAGGCTTAGTGTATGTCTCATATAAAGACCTAAGCTTAGGTTAAGAATAAAGGCTTACGCTTAGTATATCGACAACGGCGTGGCATCTGTAATGACAATTACTAACAATAATAAACAGTAATAATTATTATTGATGATAACAAAATTTGTTTTGTGGGTTTGCTCATTTATTTAACGTTAGCTACCTCACAAAGTGGTTAACCCGACATGATCTGAACACGCGACCTTCTGATCTGGAGATATCTGGATATATTGCTGCCGAAGGCACTATTTAAGCAAGCACTTGACGATCTGGAGATCAGTTCGTTCAGTTCATTTATTCTGTTCTTCAACTTGTCGTCAGGCGTTGTCACCTCCATTAGATAAGACCGCATTGCTATGTACCAAGCGTTGACGGTCCTCTGTTGTGTCTGATGTGTTTGTTGTTTAATAAGATTTGTTTTGGGGGGTTCGCCAATTTATTCAACACGGGACCTCAGCGACCGAACAGCGTAGAGTTCACGTAGGCCCTCAAGGTTGGACTGACCGATAGTGATATAAAACTCAATAGATCGGCAGTTAATGTCAACTCACTATTAAATGATCAAGAGCATGTTATACTGATGGCGATAGTGTCATGAAAACGTGCTTGACGCGAAAAATCCATACGATATGATGAATGAATACTGAATTACTGTCAATGGATTCTGGGCATTCGATTGTAGTCTTCTTTATAGAAATTTCCCAGTCTATTTCTTGACACATTTTTCAAATTAAGATAGATAATCACAGAAGTCAAAACAGGCTTAGTTGTCTAATAAAGAGCTTCTAGTATTTTTTCTAAAACATCTATACTAAAATTTTAAAACTGTACATAATGAATGACACATTCATTTAGCTTTACTTATAATGGCAAAGCTAATACAAAGTGTAGATGATAGTCTCCAAAAAATTGAGATCAATTACATTCTTCAATGACGCATCTATTAATATTTGGATTGTTTCGTTCGTAAATTGTCACATTTTGCCTAGCACACATTTCGAGGGTTACGCACATTATAACCAAGTTTGTCGACCGGCATCGGGCCTCGCAGCTAAACGATCCAGGTTCAATTTGTCTCGGTGATAAAATTTTGTAAATCACTGTACGTAATACATATTAGTTTTAGAACGAAAAGGTTAATCAAAATTTAGACGATGTCTCGATTAATTGAGGAAACATATTATTATAATCCTTTATATACTGAACATACTTTATGCATATGAGAGTCAAAAATTTCTCGATAACGATGTAACAAAAATTATATTTCCTTTGAGAAATGGATCTCCAACAATTCTGCCAATAAAACAAGGCATTGATATCGGTCAGCGCAATGGATTCAGCACAATAGATCGAAGAAAGTTGAACAAACTTTACGAATGCGAACGCGAAGAATCTTGGTCCACGTCTGAAGAAACTGGACTCACACCGTGTTGGGACCGGCATCGGTTATGCCATAAATTTTCCAACACATGTGGAAAACTACAAACTAGACGAGTTTGTAAAAAATTTTGTGGTCTCTGCTGACACTGGGTTAATGACAATTAATAGATAATGATTCTAAAATTTGTCGAATTTACCGTTTCGCCTTGGTATTTCATTTCGTGCCCTGTTTAAGCCATAGATTTTCGAACACCTGTGGAAAAGTTAAAAAAAGACGAGCTTGTAAAAAAAATTTAGTGGTCTTTGCTGAAACTGCGTTAATGACAATTAATAGATAATGATTCTAAAATTTGTCGAATTTACCGCTTTGCCTTGGCATTTCATTTCACGTCATGTTTAAGCCATAGATTTTCGAACACCCGTGGAAAAGTTAAAACAAGACGAGCTTGTTAAAAAAATTTAGTGGTCTTTGCTGAAACTGCGTTAATGACAATTAATAGATAATGATTCTAAAATTTGTCGAATTTACCGCTTCGCCTTGGCATTTCATTTCACGTCATGTTTAAGCCATAGATTTTCGAACACCCGTGGAAAAGTTAAAACAAGACGAGCTTGTTAAAAAAATTTAGTGGTCTTTGCTGAAACTGCGTTAATGACAATTAATAGATAATGATTGTAAAATCTGTCGAATTTACCACTTCGCCTTGGCATTTCATTTCATGCCCTGTTTAAGCCATAGATTTTCGAACACCTGTGGAAAAGTTAAAACAAGACGAGCTTGTTAAAAAAATTTAGTGGTCTTTGCTGAAACTACGTTAATGACAATTAATAGATAATGATTCTAAAATTTGTCGAATTTACCGCTTCGCCTTGGCATTTCATTTCACGTCATGTTTAAGCCATAGATTTTCGAACACCCGTGGAAAAGTTAAAACAAGACGAGCTTGCTAAAAAAATTTAGTGGTCTTTGCTGAAACTGCATTAATGACAATTAATAGATAATGATTGTAAAATTTGTCGAATTTACCACTTCGCCTTGGCATTTCATTTCATGCCATGTTTAAGCCATAGATTTTCGAACACCTATGGAAAAGTTAAAACAAGACGAGCTTGTTAAAAATATTTAGTGGTCTTTGCTGAAACTGCGTTAATGACAATTAATAGATAATGATTGTAAAATTTGTCGAATTTACCACTTCGCCTTGGCATTTCATTTCATGCCATGTTTAAGCCATAGATTTTCGAACACCTATGGAAAAGTTAAAACAAGACGAGCTTGTTAAAAAAATTTAGTGGTCTTTGCTGAAACTGCGTTAATGACAATTAATAGATAATGATTTTAAAATTTGTCGAATTTACCGCTTCGCCTTGGCATTTCATTTCATGCCATGTGTATTACGGATCATAAGGCTTTTTACTTATAGAAATATTAACGAAATATGGAACAATGCTACATTATATAGCTGTGAATAAGAGTTTTAGTTTAAGTAGAAAAAGTTTTTTTTACACAGCGTGAACACAGAAATTGCGCAAAGGCTACTAGCGCACCACGCGGTGCGAGAGGAGTTGGGGTTGCTGGGATCCTCCGACCAAACCCCCACTACTATCATTGAGCTCACTTCGCCAAATGAGGTTTCAATGAAATATAAAACGTCGCATTGTTAGGAAAATTTTTTTCGAAAATTTTGGCAAATTGGGAACCTACAAAAAAGTTATATCGAAAGAAAATTGGAAAAAATGTAAAAATTATGAAAAAGATCACCCCTATATATAATATTGTATTACTATATAATATATATGTTTCCTGGTCGACCGTCAGTAAAATAATTGTACTGTGGAGCCGCTACAACCTTACCCTCCTGCGCGGCAATTTTTAGCAAAATTGGTGTAATTTGGCACAAATTGTGGGAAAAATTTCAACCCCCATTCGCCCCCGATCTCCCACTCTCCCGTAGCACTGGATATCTCAACCCCCCTCGGACTTCGGAAGCAAAATGGGTATTTTAAAAGAAGCCGAAACTTATGCAGCTATTTAAATTATCTAAGGACTTTGCGGCGCATACTAGAATGAAATGTAAATACCTGGCTGCGACAGCTAGTTTAAAGCTAATGAGCGAAAATAAAATTTATATCAAATAGCAACCGCATCTCGTTATTGAAATAGTTAAAATCTCGCATAGATCCACAATCTGCTATTGATGCACAGAAATCGCAATCAGAGCGGTCTTGAAACAGACAACTTGACAAGGGCTGAGACACCTGCCCATATTCCTGATAACAAGACATTGGTGGATCCATTGTGGCAGCCGGTGGGCGTACGCCCCTCCGTCGCTGTGTGGTCAGCCATAGATTTTTGTAATTTTTCAATTTCGATAAGATTTTCCGTAATTTCTGCCAAATTTTCACAATTTGCGCCTATTTTCGCCGATTTGTCCTAAAATTTTAATCAATTTCTGCTAATTTGTGCCTATTTTTGCTTTATTTTTCACCTTGTTTGTCGATTTTTTGCCCTTGCTGTCGATTTTTTGTAAAACTGTTCGCGTGTCTTTAGGCTTTATCATTATTGAGGGCATGCCGCCTCAGTTTCTTAAGTGTCAGCATATGCTTACCCCGTAATACCTTCTTCGATCCGCCAATATAACAAGAATATGCCACTAATTATTTAGTACCAGATTGAAAATATCTCTGAGCTGGGTCTTTACCCTGCAAATTGTGGATAAATCCTTAATTGAACCTATGCGTAGTCTTTACACCGGATGGATTCTCTCAATATTTTTCCTTCACAAAAATGCAAAATGCTTTATGCTTCCCCCATGCTTACATTTTTTGAACGATTTTTCATAAATTCCATATTGGCAGCGTCGTGGTGGTCCTCTCACGTTATAGCTGCATTTAAAAAAGGCAGACCAATCTAACTTTCTTAATTATATACCGATTTCTCTGCTAACTTGCTGCTGAAATACCATCGAATCTTCCTTCAATGATTCATTTAATACAATACTTATTCAAAATAAGCTACTAATAGCGTTCTGTCCAAAAAATCTACTTTCGCGCAACGTTTCGAAACCGTCAGTGACTGGGCGGCTGCTTAGGATAAAAAAGGATACTATTGATATTGCCTACATCTACTTTAGAAAAAAGTTTAACACCATATCGTATCTAGGTTAATTCATAAGCATTCTTGCAATAGAATTATTGATAAGGTTTCATAGTGGCTTATCGTATTTCTCACATGCCTACAACAGTTCGGAGTAGAAACTAATACACTTTCACAACCTAGTTAAATCAAAAATTTCCCCAGGAAGTGCGGACCTACTATATTCCTGATCTGTATTACTGATACTGCAACCTAGGTTTCTGATATAAATGTTAAAATGATTGCTAAACGACATAAAGGTCTACATTCGAAACGTACACTACCGAGTGCTTGCAGTGTGCTCTCGATGCCGTTGCTATAAATGGTCTGAAACCTGGCACTTATCAGTTCCGGATCCAAAGTGTACCGTTCTACATTTGGGAGCACAAAATCCATTTGTGACATACTTCATACACAGAAACAAAATTCATGCAATTGATCATCACAACTGATGATATTTCGCTGTTTCATATATTGGGATATAAATGTTTTAAAACAGTGCTACATTTAGGACGTCCGTTCGATATTAGAATATGGTTCTCCCTTGCTGTTTCCATCTTCCTATTTAGAAATTAATAAAATTGAAGGGGTACATAGATATTTTACAATTCCCGGGCTCTATCGATCCCACGAATCTACCCGAACTGCCGATATCTTAAAACTGATACGCTGGGATTACGCCGCCTAACCTGATTATGAAATCTAATATAAGTATGATCTAATTAGTATGAAGTACAAAATGCATGCCTGTTTAAACATGTCTGATCTGAGATTTAAACATATATGCCTGACAATACAAATGCTCGTGGTTATAGTACGAAACTATGAAGTCCTCAGTTCAGCGGTAATTACCTAAATCACAGCTTCTGTGTAGGCATAGGAATGCTTGGAGTTCCCGTCCGAGAAACCATGACAATAAGCCTTTGTTTCTGGCAGGCAACAGCTGTATATTTAAATCAATTCTTTAAACAATTAATCTGAGACAATTAATCGTATTTTTTATGACCGACATAAACTTTAGCTTGAATTAAATTGGTCTTTCTAAAACTTTATTGATTGAGTATACATTGTTTGCCATCGTGCTTGTAACTGTTATATGGAATTATTATACCAATTCTCAATAAACTGTATTTTTGTTGTTGTAACATGAAGACTTAATATCTTTGACCAGTTGTATCGTATTAAACTATCAAATTGAGTACAATGATTTGAGTACGACTGTGTTATTATTGGTGAATCATAAATGGTTGGCGTTCAACAATGTTTCGGGGACAGCGCTACAAAACACAAAAAAATTGTCCTTGGAGAATAACCTCTAAACTTATTAAATCTGAATGCCTATATTTGCAGCCACAAAATTGTTTCATGTCATAGGTGTCGCATCTTTGTCGACTTATGGATGTAGACTGTCGGCCGCGGGGAAGGTTCTCAGGGAGGGGTAGGGGTATGGGCCACTCTTCGGCGACATTTTTTGCAGTTATTTTGAGAATTGTCCAAATTCTCCTTGGTGAACGAGATTCTAAATAAAATATTTTTAATAACAGTACACAGTGATATAAAATATGTGCATAAATTGAGCCGCAATGGCCGAAAGCATAAATTGAGGAGGGCGGATGTGTAATTAAAACAATGGTGAACGATTAGCCCCTTTGGTGGCTAAGGAACTCCTGACCAATTTAGAAAATAGTATAAATGTCATGTTTTGAGCTTAAAACCCACTAATCTGAAGAAGCAGTTGCTGTTATTTTCTCTTAATCACGATTTTTTACGTTGCAAGATCGAAGCTAAGCAATAATGGTACACGCTCTACACTTTACATGAATGCCCTAACCATAGGCAAAGGCATGGCAATTACATTCACAGTAAGGACTGGCTCTCGAATTCGACGTGGCGGTTCGATTAAACCACTAAAATTGGCTAATAAGTTGTATTATCGCTGTTTAGTCGATGTTTGTTTGGAACCACTACAGCGCGCTGTACATCACGTCTCTAACGCATTCATTCCTATCGACGCAGGCAGTTTTTATCTGCCAATATTGGACGGAAAACTAATGGTAGACTCATCAAACAAAGCCTACTCATCGGTCATTCGCAGTTTAGTCAATGTTTGATTGGAACTACTACAGCGCGCTGTACATGACGTCTCTAACGCATTCATTACTATCGACGCAGGCAGTTTTTGTCTGCCAATATTGGACAGAAAACTAATATTAGACTCACCAAACAAAATCTACCCCTTGATCATTCTCTGTTTAGTCAATGTTTGTTTGGAACTACTACAGCGCGCTGTACATGACGTCTCTAACGCATTCATTCCTTACGACGCAGGCAGTTTTTGCATGCCAATATTGGACGGAAAACTAATGTTAGACTTATCAAACAAAACCTACCCCTAAGTCATTCGCAGTTTAGTCAATGTTTGATTGGAACTACTACAGCGCGCTGTACATAACGTCTCTAACGCATTCATTACTATCGACGCAGGCAGTTTTCATCTGCCAATATGGGACGGAAAACTAATGTTAGGCTTACATGACGTCTCTAGCGCATTTATTCCTATCGACGCAGGCAGTTTTTATCTGCCAATATTGGACGGAAAACTAATGTTAGACTCATCAAACAAAGCCTACTCCTAGGTCATTCGCTGTTTAGTCAATGTTTGTTTGGAACTACTACAACGCGCTGTACATGTCGTCTCAACGCATTCATTCCTTACGACGCAGGCAGTTTTTATCTGCCAATATTGGACGGAAATCTGTTAGACTCGTCAAACAAAGCCTACTCCTAGGTCATTCGCTGTTTAGTCAATGTTTGATTGGAACTACTACAGCGCGCTGTCCATGACGTCTCTAACGCATTCATTCCTTACGACGCAGGCAGTTTTTGCATGCCAATATTGGACGGAAATCTGTTGACTCATCAAACAAAGCCTACTCCTAGGTCATTCGCTGTTTAGTCAATGTTTGATTGGAACTACTACAGCGCGCTGTCCATGACGTCTCTAACGCATTCATTACTATCGACGCAGGCAGTTTTTATCTGCCAATATTGGACGGAAAACTAATATTAGACTCATCAAACAAAACCTACTCCTAGATCAATCTCTGTTTAGGCAATGTTTGTTTGGAACTACTACAGCGCGCTGTCCATGACGTCTCTAACGCATTCATTACAATCGACGCAGGCAGTTCTTATCTGCCAATATTGGACGGAAAACTAATGTTAGACTCATCAAACAAAGCCTACTCCTAGGTCATTCGCAGTTTAGTCAATGTTTGATTGGAACTACTACAGCGTGCTCTACATGACGTCTCTGACGCATTCATTCCTATCGAGGCAGGCAGTTTTTGTCTGCCAATATTGGACAGAAAACTAATATTAGACTCATCAAACAAAATCTACCCCTAGATCGTCTCGTAGCAAGGGAAACTACAGCGCGCGACAGACGTCTCTAACGCATCATCCACGACGCAGGCAGGCAGCCAATAGGACGGAAAACAAAACTATCAAACAAAACCACGCCCGGCACGCACCAGCAAGACAAACGCAGCGCGCACAACGCCAACGCACAACACGACGCAAGCATATCGCCAAAGGACGGAAAACAAAAACACAACGCCAGCGCACACCACGACGCAGATATCGCCAATAACGGAAAACAAAACCACAAACAAAGCCACCCAGCACGCAGCAAAAACACACAGCGCGCACAACGCCAACGCACACCACGACGCAGGCAATCGCCAAAACGAAAACAAAAACCACAAACAAAACCACCCAGACAATCCACAAAACACACAGGCGCAAAACCAACGCACACCACACGCAGCAATCCCAATAAACGAAAACAAAAACCACAAACAAAGCCACCCAGCACGCAACAAAAACACACAGCGCCACAACCCAACGCACACCAACGCACCCCAAAACAAAAACAAAAACCACCAAACAAAACACCCACACAAAAACACACACCAACAACAACACCACAACAAAACAAACAAAAAAACAAAACCCCCAACAACACAAAAACAGCCAAACGGGGGCATGGTGTTAGGAAGTTGCGCCATGCAGCTGCGTCACCGGTTATTACATCGTTGGGGGCTACGCCGTGAGAGGCGTAAAATTTTATTCCAAACCCCACGTAGGGAGTTAAAATTCTGTTCAAATCATACTCCGTGAGGCGTAAACTTTTGCTCAAACCCCACGTCGTAAGTTCAAAATTTTCATTCAATCTATACGCCGCGAGGCGTCTAGTATGCCGTGGCGATCCCAACGATGGTAATCGTCTGCAAGAATTTGGTCCTATTTTTCCTTTTTCGACGTACACCCTACAAACAAACTTCCCTCAGGTTCAAATTTTACACGCATAGGGACCTCTCGCATAGGTATCGATGCCTGTTAATTGCGGATCTTATACGCTCATGTATGTCTTGTTTTGCACGCTTTATCTTATTTTGTATCCTTGCTTGCGTTAATTATGTGCTGCTTTGCCTTTGGCCTGCCTGATCAACCCTCGCGTCAGCATTGTTAAACATCGTCGCGGTTTGCGGTCTCCCTGTGCGCGCCGGCCACCTCCGATGCCGAGATTTCGGGCACTTCTTTTTCAGGATATCTGTGCACTTACGTTACGCCTAATACTAATAAATTAACTTGATAATTGGTATCAGTATATATTTGCTGGATATAGTAATTGTCGGAGATTCTTCGCTCAACGTCAACGCCTTATTTGGTACGATACTCGTGTAGCGGCCATTTCACTACCCTCGTCAGGGATTAAGGATTGCGATTGACTTTACCACTGGTTTGGATTCGGTTCAGACTGTTTGACTGCACTCTCCAATCGGCAAGCTTTAACTTGGTTCGTCGTTTCGGGTGCGTAGGACATTATCGCTGGTCGTTCGTGTTCGCTTGCCCACACCAACAACGTCAACCCAACGGTTGGACTGTCAACTACTTCTAGTGCCCTAATCAGCGTATTTATTGCCGTCGTCGCACAGCGGATCATTGCGGACTGCTCAACGAGTTTGGACTTTTCATACCAAGGTGCTGAAGCAATTGCCGCCCGTTGGACATTTGTTTGAAAGAAGACCGGACGTCGTTGCCTGGACACTGTAAATATAGTTCTGTTTTATATCTGCTTTATTGTATAGTTTTGTAACCTTGTCGAGTGTTGGTTTATTTTGCTGTATTACGCCTTTGCATCCGGAGTTGACTGAAT
>JASANE010011908.1:0-12153 GCA_030248225.1 Trileptium ribeirensis
GTAGTGAGGTACGACACAATGCATTAATGAACAGCACGGTTCGTTAGAATGACATGGCACGACATAACTCACAATGGCAGGTGCACAGAAACTCACAATATTTTGTTGTAATCTCTTATATCCAATCAATCCATTTCAAAAGTTCAGATCCTTAACAGTTACAGCGAGCATTCTGATCCATCTTGCCCCTAGGCCAATTTTTGATGTTAGTTAATTAGACCAAATCCTAACGCCCACTTTCAGGTTAGAATTTGTCACACCCAAGGACGTATTTGTAATACACAACTCTATATGCAGGAGAACCTTGAACGGCAAATTCATAGCGGTCTCTTTTTTCGCTCAGCTCTAACTTATTCGATGGTCAGTTTAATACCTAGTTTGACTGGCAAAGCGTACCAGTACTGCTAAAGTCATTCAAATAAGCGGGGAACACGGATGTTGTTACCGTCTCGGAAGGTACGTGCAAAGTACGATGTGGATCCGACAACCACGATTAACAACTTTGTTTGGTAGGGGCGTGAAAGATTTGCCCTGTAACATCATTCATGTTGAACATTGTTTGCAGGAATATATATTTAACCCCAGGTCAATTGTGACATATCTTGTGTTTAGGCCTTTTGTGATTTATACTAGAAAGATCCCATATCAAAAGGAAAACTAGAGATAACCTAGCTTTTATAAGTGGAAAAGGTATCTTGGGGTTTATATTGGAAAGGCTTCTGTGTCTGATCATATTTATACTATAACCTCATCCGTTAATTCTACTTTGTAGAATCACTGTTGTAGGAAAATATCCGGTTAAAGCTAAACATTGAAGAGTTGCAAAAGTTACGCCCGGCCTTGCAAAATCAACAACATGACGGTATATCAGCTAATACGTTGAACATAGTAACCGTAGAAATACCGCTGAGTGCTGACAATAACACAGTTGACACAGATATCTTGGGGTTTATATTGGAAAGGCTTCTGTGTCTGATCATATTTATACTATAACCTCATCCGTTAATTCTACTTTGTAGAATCACTGTTGTAGGAAAATATCCGGTTAAAGCTAAACATTGAAGAGTTGCAAAAGTTACGCCCGGCCTTGCAAAATCAACAACATGACGGTATATCAGCTAATACGTTGAACATAGTAACCGTAGAAATACCGCTGAGTGCTGACAATAACACAGTTGATTCGAATAAAGGAAGCGGTATTCCGTCCGTGCGGGAGGTATCCGGAACTGCCTCACCGGCGTCGGCGGCAGCCGTGGAGTCGATCGTAGAAGAGCGAATGAAGGTGTTAGAGAAGGAACGAAAGATTGAAGGTACGCGACGAAGGACACGATCCTGAGTAGAGAGATAATATTTTTGGATTTAGAAGTGACTATGTTGAGTTTAATATTTACAGTGATGACTTAGAATCAGGCATGGTTTCAGATAATGTCGCAGCACAATGTTATGTTACGTCTCCGTCCGAGCAGTTATCAGTTTGTGGCCGTTCAGAGATGTGTTCAGTATCCACACATATGTTAGGCGTATACATACGTTAAGTCTCATCTATAAATGTAGTTTTTTTACGAGATTTAGCTATAGTTATTTCAAAAAATAGCAACATAATTGATGGGACATCGCACGTTGATATTTAAATACTAAACTGAGGCACTGACATCGGTACTATGCTTTCTTGAATAGCGTTCGGTTAGAACTAATTTGCATTACGGAAATTTATTAATGTGTTTGCCACTAAATTTAAGAGTGCATAAGAGAATAGTATGACACTTTCCATCAATCTAATTCAAACTTTTCGTGAAGGGCACGCGGTTTCGGCCTATTTCTGAGGACGCCCTTATGTACATTGTACCGCTTGTGGGCGGAGGTAGTTCTGATTGCCTAACCAAGAGACACGGGTGGATTTTGACATTTCTGTTTGACACGTAGTATGCGAAGCCAATATCCGAAAGTCGTCGGTTGACAACTTTTTCATTTTGCCCATAATGGGTTCTTCAATTTTTTGAGTTACAGTACCCGCCAAAAATGACTGTTGCTCGCTCGCCACTCGCTCTAAAATTTACTATTTATTTTCATAAAGTATCGAAATGTCGAGCGATCCACTCGGTGGAGACTCGCTCGCGCGAAATGCGACGGTCATTTTTGGCGAGTACTGTATAACACTTACAAGAAGTGCTTCATCAAAACACCTACCATAATTCTCTTATCAAGATATAAAACTTGTAGTTTTATATAATAATAAATGTGTTCGCTGAAGCAAACGATAAAGGTTCATAAAGTTTGGGGTCGCAAGAAATGCTTAAAATCCAGGTATTGGTTGACGAATGGGGCTTTTCTGGGATACTTAAGGATTTATTATGAGTGCAGCCTTTACTGGAGATAGAAGTCGCAGTTTACTCTATGCCTCATTCTTAGAAAGTTGTAGTCAGATGACTTCTTTGTCGAGTTATGATTGTGCTATCACTAAAATAACAGTGCTGTCGCGGCTAGAAGACTCATTGGTGTTATAATGTAGGTGACGGAGCACTATATTAATTTCAGAGCTGACTAAAGAAATCGAACGTATTAAGTCAACCAACGCAAAACAAAGTGCGTTTTTGAAGGCTACAAGTCAATCGTACCGCGAGGTATCGGCGCGTCTGACGGGTTACCAAGTAAAGCTTAAAGATCAAAGTAAACGTGACGCAGTTGCAACGTATGAAATTCAATCAATCTATGATCGAAAGCCGGAGAATTATTTTGTTTTTCAGGTTGGCATCGAATGTTTTTTTTGATGTAGCAAAATATTTGGATTTGTAGGTGGAATCAGTGTCATCTAAAAATACTGCTTGTGAAAATAATTATGAAATTATACAAGGACGTCCATTTCCGATTTAAACTATACCTTACTGATACATAACATCTGAAAGGTAGGCAAATAATATACTGTACAATCGTGGCCAAAGTTAAGTGCAATCAAAACGATTGAAATCTTAATCGACCGATATTTCGTTTAATCGCAAAGGGAATTTAGTTCAATCGAAACAAAAAATCGATCGAAATTTTGATCTATTATGTTGTACTTACTGACCGTAACTCTGCATAAGTGTTCTAGGCCCGTCCACTCAGGGTGGTAGATGATCCATGATGGGGGCGGGACGATATGTTAATTTTTAGAAAGGTTTATAAAATATTTTTTAAATTTTTGCACATAGGCACCAGTTTTCGCCACTTTTCTCTAATTTTTATCAAACCCAAGTTTCCATAATTTCTGCCTATTTTCCAAGGTCACGTTGCACGGCATCAGGGGGAGATGGCTGGGAATGGGGGTGTGCGGCGTAACCGCCCACATCATATGCACTATTATACATCAGTGTAAATTAATATTTTAGTTATTAGGCAGAACTACAGTTGTTATTGACGTATTATAGCATTCAGTTTAATGTCAGCTTGCCAAAATTTAATCAGAAAGAGGTTTTTTGGCATATTCGTGTTCAGGTCTACTGTAATAATGCACATTGGACTTTTGTAAATATAAAGGAAGCTTTTGCAAAAATTAAGCTCAATTTCAGTTTTGTAGAAAGTTGGGTTTTCAAAAGGAAAGCCTTTAGCTACATTTTTTGCATTCAAACGAGAAGGATGTGCTATTAAGGATATGTAAAATACTATCCCTTACACCATTGAAACCACGCTGTTATTTTCGGCACAGCACGTGCTTGTAGTAAAATGTTATTTAATATATAAGGAAACTGAAAACTACATACAAGCTTAATGTGTCACAGTATGTATTCAGCGCCCAAAATTAATTTATTTTGAGTAAAATGCAATTTTAATGAACAAAATGCTTATAGAGACAGGTTTCGAACGTGGACTAAACGTTTAAGAAATAGCAAGCCACTACTACAGCATCATGCGTATTGGTAGCTGATTCGGAATGCTTTGTGCTATAAATATAGTATTCATTACCTTTGTTGCTTGCTGTTAGTAAAGACTGTGTACGTGTATACATTGTACGTTTCAGAAAACCGACGACGCGCTCGAGCTGCTCGAGTCCGACTATACGCAGACTTGGATGGACTTTGTGGAGTCGTACTTGAACGACGACTCGTCTATACCCGCGTTTCTGAGCGCCGTCACGTTGCAGCTCTACAACAGCGACGGCAGTCGAACATCAGGTTCGAAAAGCGGCCACTCAACGACATAGAGAGTATATTAATATAAAGGGATCGGTTTGTTAGGGCTGACAGCCACGGGATATTGTATAATGGGCTTTTCGGTTCACAAAATGGCCTTTGTTCCAGAAACGTACCCACCGCCAGAAAAGGAGATTGCGATATAGTTTTCCAAATGTATAATAATTTTCCGAAATTCGTTGTCATACGTGAGTCGCCTTTAGGTGCGTACACCACGTTGTTTTATCAAAATCACGAATTGATTCTGGCAGATATTCGCGTTCACATTTTGCCATTGGTATTCGCATTTTTGTGAACGCGAACATGGGCTCGGGGATGTACGAAACGTAATTGCGTTGGCGCACATTTGTTCATTTCGCACCTTTTTCGCGTTCATTTGACATTCTAAATCAGGTAGAAATGGTCGCGGCCTATTTGCGTATTTTGGTATGCGAGAAAAACGCTGTTGGTAAACGGGTTTTCACTTTCATGTGGTCAACAAAATGCGACGCTAATAGTGACCTTGAACATTGCCAACGCGTTGCTGCATAATCGTGTGCGCGTACTTAAGGGAAAATCGTGATTTGCTCTCGTTCGTCGCTTTTACGATCGCAAGCTTACTTGACACCAGAACAACCCAGGTATACCCATCTAAACCGGACTCACGGACCATAAACAGCATTGAAATCGGATTGTGAAATATTTTGTTTTCAATTGAGCAAATAGGATCGTGTTATTGAATCATGTACGCAGAGTTTCGATAGTAATTTTCAATATTTATTTGTTTCTTTAAAGCCCGTGACGGTGTCGAGGGTTGTTTTTTTCTACCCCACATCTCTTTTTTTCGAACTACATATTATTATGGATCCTGGAACTGTTGTAACGTTGTTTGTGGAAAAAAATTTTATTCTATGAAGTACAGAAGCAGTCTGAAAGCTGAGACATGGTGCATATATATACTTTTTGTTTTACGGTTCAAATATGAGTTTAAAGATGTTTCAATTTCTAATGGTCGTAGATAATTTGTCGTTCCATTTATTTGAGTGCATCTCAAGAACAACGTGTTCGGCAATTTCAAGCAACAGGTTGGTTTGATTTAACTGATTTTTGGCACTAAATTAGTAGAACAGATAAACAATCTGGAGATTTAGCTGAAGATATAATGCTTGCTACTAACTAGGACAGTGCAAATTCCTTATCACCTTCCTGAAACTGAACTTTAGCTTACAACATACAATTTATTGTACTAATAAACTAAAATGTTAAAACAATTTGTGTTGAATTTTTGATATTTCAATAAAATTATTAGGTGTAAGGACAAAATTTGGATGTGGTTTTTCTTTTGACAAAAATATTTTTGATCAGGGATGTTTTATTCCGCGTCATACGGTTTAAACTTGAGCTGTAATACATAATGGTGGCAGTGAAATTCGTCTACCCAGTTCGATTACACGTCCCTTATCTCTCATCAACTGCAACAATAGCAGCGTTATATCCGATTAGTCGGAGCTGATATTTAACAACCCTGTATAATAGTTGTCAAAATCACTGTAGTTTTAAAAAATCAGATCAGTGTTTGAAATTCGAAATTGATAAATTGAAATTCGTAAGTGAAATAAATTCGAATACAAAAGCTGGTGTCGGTTGTTGCAAGAGTTTTTTAATTGTTATACAACGTACATTTCAACGTCCACTTGATGAATATATACAATCTCTTTGGTCAAAATCAACTGCTGGCAAATTTTTCGCCAAGTAAACCAACATCTCTAATCGTTCAGGAAGTAATCGATTTCTTTTGTTCATTGCAAACCATGCCACGTGAACTGAATAGCCCATCGTTGCTCTCTGTTGGAGGCGGCACTGGAAACTTGCTGACCAAAAGCGCTAGCATTGGATACACCGCCGCGTTGGCCTTCCAGAAGAGTAGCGGGTCAATCTTAACATCAGTTTCTTCATTTGAAATACATAACCACCCACCCCCGTGTTGGCATGTATGTATATGTGGTCTATGCTCTATATGCGCTGGAAAATCGAACACAGTACTTTCCGGGTAGCCCCGGTACAGCACTAGTGTTTAGCCTTAAACACAATCGTTTGATGTCGAAAACACGCCATATTACCCGAGACTTGAAAAAATCTACATTTTTAGCCAACGAACCACAGTTCTCGCCAAAAATGGCTGTCGCTCGCTTGGAATAAATTTGTTCTAAAATTCGAATTTACTATTAACTTTCGTAGTTCCGAATTCATCAACACTCACTCTCACTCTCTTAGAGCCTCAGTCTCCAAATATAAAATTACTAAAACATCCTCTCAAATAAACGAGCCATGTCAAAATGGCTTTGATTCAACGTTTATGCAGTGAAAATGGTGCGAAACGCTGGTACCCTTATAGCTAGATTTGGCAGAAGTATCCGGGTTTATCCATTTTGACCTAGAGCCTGAGGTTGCAGTTATTTGCGTTGCATTGTATAAACTGTAACGTTTTGACAAAGATTTGAATCTATCGGTGGTGTAGTCTTTTTTACGTTATACAACCGCCCCTACGTACTTTTACCGTTTTCAGAAGTTATTTATATATATTTATGGAGTGTTTGACTTGTGCGTTCAGAAGATTTTACCTCATTTTCCACAGCTTATGATCTACACATATATCTCTATTTGTGAACATCCAGTTTAGTTGCTGGAACCAGTCCAAAATTCTACCTTATTAATTTTAATTTATTTATTAATTTATTTAATTTTCAAATATAGTATTACCTTCGTCTATGCGTCACAACATACTCAACACTACTACTAATTCTTCGTACGTTGCTTTATTTTTCACTTCGATTACACGCGATACTTCATTGCGATTCCCTAAACCTAGACGATTCCCGATAGTCAGGTTCGATATACGCAGATTTTCTATTAATGTTCGCTCCGCTCAGGCTGCGATTTCAAACATACGATACAGAGACATCGACGTCATCGATCACGCTTCAGTACGACTTACTAGCATAACTAGATATAAAATTTATTGTTTTTACGACGAACATCCTTATCATATATCGGTTATTTTATACTATAAACGCAGGTAGAAACATGTAGTTTTAATTATTTTTTCATCGATTTACAAATAGCGTTATATTTTCTACCGTTATAGAAATATTTTCTACTTAGATTTTTTCGACATTATGGGAAGTCTTTTCTGCATAGAGGCTCATGCCTTTAGGGGGCGGACGTATACCGTTAGAAAAAAGAACAGGTTAGAGCAGTTCTGCGCAGCCCCGCACGTTTAGTCAGTTATGAGAAGCATAGCATCATCATTTCTCCCTAAAATTTTCATAGCTGCATATATTTTTTACTAGTAATTTTATATACTCGAATGTCTTTTCGTCAAATAATTTGGGTGAAGACGGTCATAATCGTTTTGCAGAACCAAAATGCTGAGCGTAAATTACAGATTAACTTAATTTGAAATTAACGTAATTAATTCCACATTTTCTACACAGATAGTAATAAAATTTTTAATTGAACGTGCTTATAGTGCCATGGCGATTCGATTCAACTTTGTTTTCCCTCAGGATTTATTTCATCAATGAGTAGTTCTTAGTTTACGAGATTTTTTATTAAATATTCTTAAAATTACATTCCCCATTGTGATATAACGCATGCTATGCCCATGCGATAGTCGCTTCTCTCTGCGGCTTTTTTGTTCGGCTGGTCAATGATTACGAGCAAACTGCTGTATGCAAAGTAATGCGCCGTTCACAGAATAATGCGTACAGCGACTGAAAATTATTTACAAAAACTATAGCCGTACCTTTACAAACGATATCATCCGTATTCAGTTACAGACGACAACGTCTATAATTTTACAACGATCTCTCCGCAACAATATTACAAACGACGAAGTTTTTAATATTTCTATCCGATTTTTTATAACATTTTATAGACGACGATTTCGTAACAGAAATTACAAGCGACGAGTGTTTTAATATTTTTATACGATATTTTATAACAAATTATAAACGATATTCCATAACAAATATACAAGCGATGCGTTTTTAATATTCGACGATATTTTATAACAATTTATAAACGACGATTCCGTAACGAAAATTACAACGACGAGTTTTTAATCATTTTATAGACGATATTTTATAACAAAGTTATAAACAATAATTCCATAACAAATATAAACGACGAGTTTTAATATTTTATAAACGATTCTTTATAACATTTAATATATAACTTAAATCTCGCAAAAAAAATCAACATAAAATCCAAAGAATATTAAACATCGAGATTACCAGAACTCTAACAGACATAGTTAATTTACCTAAAGCTAAAGTATATTCAAAACGATTCAATAGCTAAAAAAAAAAAAGAGATGTGGGGGTAGAAAAAAACAACCCTCGACACCGTCACGGGCTTTAAAGAAACAAATAAATATTGAAAATTACTATCGAAACTCTGCGTACATGATTCAATAACACGATCCTATTTGCTCAATTGAAAACAAAATATTTCACAATCCGATTTCAATGCTGGTTTAATGGTCCGTGAGTCCGGTTTAGATGGGTATACCGGGTTGTTCTGGTGTCAAGTAAGCTTGCGATCGTAAAAGCGACGAACGAGAGCAAATCACGATTTTCCCTTAAGTACGCGCACACGATTATGCAGCAACGCGTTGGCAATGTTCAAGGTCACTATTAGCGTCGCATTTTGTTGACCACATGAAAGTGAAAACCCGTTTACCAACAGCGTTTTTCTCGCATACCAAAATACGCAAATAGGCCGCGACCATTTCTACCTGATTTAGAATGTCAAATGAACGCGAAAAAGGTGCGAAATGAACAAATGTGCGCCAACGCAATTACGTTTCGTACATCCCCGAGCCCATGTTCGCGTTCACAAAAATGCGAATACCAATGGCAAAATGTGAACGCGAATATCTGCCAGAATCAATTCGTGATTTTGATAAAACAACGTGGTGTACGCACCTAAAGGCGACTCACGTATGACAACGAATTTCGGGAAATTATTATACATTTGGAAAACTATATCGCAATCTCCTTTTCTGGCGGTGGGTACGTTTCTGGAACAAAGGCCATTTTGTGAACCGAAAAGCCCATTATACAATATCCCGTGGCTGTCAGCCCTAACAAACCGATCCCTTTATATTAATATACTCTCTATGTCGTTGAGTGGCCGCTTTTCGAACCTGATGTTCGACTGCCGTCGCTGTTGTAGAGCTGCAACGTGACGGCGCTCAGAAACGCGGGTATAGACGAGTCGTCGTTCAAGTACGACTCCACAAAGTCCATCCAAGTCTGCGTATAGTCGGACTCGAGCAGCTCGAGCGCGTCGTCGGTTTTCTGAAACGTACAATGTATACACGTACACAGTCTTTACTAACAGCAAGCAACAAAGGTAATGAATACTATATTTATAGCACAAAGCATTCCGAATCAGCTACCAATACGCATGATGCTGTAGTAGTGGCTTGCTATTTCTTAAACGTTTAGTCCACGTTCGAAACCTGTCTCTATAAGCATTTTGTTCATTAAAATTGCATTTTACTCAAAATAAATTAATTTTGGGCGCTGAATATATACTGTGACACATTAAGCTTGTATGTAGTTTTCAGTTTCCTTATATATTAAATAACATTTTACTACAAGCACGTGCTGTGCCGAAAATAACAGCGTGGTTTCAATGGTGTAAGGGATAGTATTTTACATATCCTTAATAGCACATCCTTCTCGTTTGAATGCAAAAAATGTAGCTAAAGGCTTTCCTTTTTGAAAACCCAACTTTCTACAAAACTGAAATTGAGCTTAATTTTTGCAAAAGTTTCCTTTATATTTACAAAAGTCCAATGTGCATTATTACAGTAGACCTGAACACGAATATGCCAAAAAACCTCTTTCTGATTAAATTTTGGCAAGCTGACATTAAACTGAATGCTATAATACGTCAATAACAACTGTAGTTCTGCCTAATAACTAAAATATTAATTTACACTGATGTATAATAGTGCATATGATGTGGGCGGTTACGCCGCACACCCCCATTCCCAGCCATCTCCCCCTGATGCCGTGCAACGTGACCTTGGAAAATAGGCAGAATTATGGAAACTTGGGTTTGATAAAAATTAGAGAAAAGTGGCGAAAACTGGTGCCTATGTGCAAAAATTTAAAAAATATTTTATAAACCTTTCTAAAATTTAACATATCGTCCCGCCCCCATCATGGATCATCTACCACCCCTGACTGGACGGGCCTAGAACACTTATGCAGAGTTACGGTCAGTAAGTACAACATAATAGATCAAAATTTCGATCGATTTTTTGTTTCGATTGAACTAAATTCCCTTTGCGATTAAACGAAATATCGGTTGATTAAGATTTCAGATCGGTTTGATTGCACTTAACTTTGGCCACAATTGTACAGTATATTATTTGCCTACCTTTCAGATGTTATGTATCAGTAAGGTATAGTTTAAATGGAAATGGACGTTCTTGTATAATTTCATAATTATTTTCACAAGCAGTATTTTTAGATGACACTGATTCCGCCTACAAATACAAATATTTGCTACATCAAAAAAAACATTCGATGCCAACCTGAAAAACAAAATAATTTTGCGGCTTTCGATCATAGATTGATTGAATTTCATACGTTGCAACTGCGTCGACGTTTACTTTAATCTTTAAGCTTTACTTGGTAACCCGTCAGACGCGCCGATACCTCGCAGTACGATTGACTTGTAGCCTTCAAAAACGCACTTTGTTTTTCGTTGCGTTGAGCTTAATACGTTCGATTTCTTTAGTCAGCTCTGAAATTAATATAGTGCTCCGTCACCTACATTATAACACCAATGAGTCTTCTAGCCGCGACCAGCACTGTTATTTTTAGTAATAGCACAATCATAACTCAACAAAGAAGTCATCTGACTACAACTTTCTAAGAATGAGGCATAGAGTAAACTGCGACTTCTATCTCCAGCAAAGGCTGCACTCATAATCAATCCTTATCTACCAGAAAAGCCCCATTCGTCAACCAATACCTGGATTTTAAGCATTTCTTGCGACCCCAAACTTTATGAACCTTTATCGTTTGCTTCAGCGAAGGCGCATTTATTATTATATAAAACTACAAGTTTTATATCTTGATAAGAGAATTATGGTAGGTGTTTTGATGGAGAAGTACTTATTGTAAGTGTTATACAGTACTCGCCAAAAATGACCGTCGCTATTTCGCGCGAGCGGTATCTACCGCATCGATCGCTCGACATTTCGATACTTTATGAAAATAAATAGTAAATTTTAGAGCAAGTGGCAGGCGGGGGACAGTCATTTTTGGCGGGTACTGTAACTCAAAAAATTGAAGAACAAGTTATGGGCAAAATGAAAAAGTTGTCAACCGACAACTTTCGGATATTGGCTCATACTACATATCAAACAGAAATGTCAAAATCCCACCCGTGTCTCTTGGTTAGGCAATAGAACCACCTCCGCCCAAGCGGTACAATGTACATAAGGGCGTCTTCAGAAATACAGCCGAAACCGCGCATGCCCTTCACGAAAAGTTTGAATTAGATTGATGGAAAGTGTCATACTATTCTCTTATGCACTCTTAAATTTAGTGGCAAACACATTAATAAATTTCCGTAATGCAAATTAGTTCTAACCGAACGCCTTATTCAAGAAAGCATGGTCCGATGTCAGGTGCCACAGTTTAGTATTTAAATATCAACGTGCGATGTCCCATCAATTATGTTGCTATTTTTTGAAATAACTATAGCTAAATCTCAGTAAAAAAACTACATTTATAGATGAGACTTAACGTATGTATACGCCTAACATATGTGTGGATACTGAACACATCTCTGAACGGCCACAAAGCTAAGCGATAACTGCTCGGACGGAAACATAACATAACATTGTGCTGGGAGCATTATCTGAAACCATGCCTGATTCTAAGTCATCACTGTAAATAAGTTAAACTCAACATAGTCA
>JASANE010011909.1:0-13782 GCA_030248225.1 Trileptium ribeirensis
AAGCGAACGACGAACGAGTGCACCGACTTGACGAACAACTATTGGACATGTCTGGACTTTGTCTTCCCAATGATATGCCGATCGAAATTGGACGAGTTAGAGCAATGACGGACGAGGAACGTACCCGAATTCTCGGGACTGACACATTGTCCACTATGTCTACGGACCATGCCGAGACTGCAGCTTACCAATTCCCTCGCGTCGAATTGACCGAGGATGCGCGCAACGAGTCAGTTGAGGGACTTATACCAATTAACTTTAGGGCTAGTGAAATCAATGCTGAATTCGGACAACCGTTGGCATTGCAACTGCAGGCTCTCTTTTATCGGAGGATAATAATTGTAATGGAACAACTGAACAATTTAAGCCGACTTTTTGAGCTTCGATTTGAGGTCAGCACACGCCCCGCCTTACAGCGAGACGCCGCCATGCTGAGCAGCATACTAGGTATGGCTTCTCCATTTGGGCACTGCATGACCGGGACGTATCTCGGTCCCGTAACTCTTGCTTCGTTGGAATCTTTCATAGGACTGGTGGGCCAATGCGTGAATGGCCACACGCTCCAGCAGGTCATTGAGAGAGAATTCAAGGTGGAGTTGAGTAGGGATCCGGTATGTCGACAGTGCCAGGAACGCCACACAAGAGATTCGCGGGACATAGACTCACGCTGCTACTTTTACGGTCAACGAGGAAGATGGACTTACGCCGGTACGCTGAGTACTGCTTGCGCGTCCATCCTCCCGGATGGATATGTCGCACCGCATTGGCCTTTCTATGTCGGAATCCAATCGGCCAAGATGCAGAAAACTTTTCGCGAGGCGAACCTCGAGTTACACGACCTCTTGTGCGAGGCGCCTTATTTGATCGAATTCATCTATCGGAACCAGGACACGCGTGGTGTTCCGATCAACTTCTTTGTTGACCATGCCGTAGGTAATATGGAATTCGACGACGAAACCCACCGACTTGCTCGATTAGTACTGCTAAGCGCACGCTTGCGACTTTTACGTCGCCCCGACATTGCTGGACTGCTTGAGACAGAGGGAGACACGTCTGCCGGATTAAGGTTAGGCAGGGACCGCTTAATTTCGGAACTATGCTTGTTTCCGTACGATGACACCAACTGTTCCGTCCCGAATTTGGACGAACAATTAACCAACGCGCTAGCCGCTTACCTCGACTCATCTGACGAGGAGTCGGAGGACAACTCCGCTCAGCGAGAAAGCATAACCGGGTGGAGTGACACAGAAACGAGCGACGGGGAAACCAAGAGCGACACCACGGAAGAACCTGCGCCTAACCAGACCGTGAGGGGACCCAATCGAAACAGGGTACGATCCGTTTCACCGAGCCTCAGTAATGACCTCGGACATCCTTCAGGTATGTGGAGGGTATGTACAATTTTATTGTTACTTTGGCTCTCAGCGCTTAGCTCTACCCGTGCAACGCTTTCGCCATTCAGCGACTCAATCTCGCGCTTAGGTGCTTTTGTCAATCGACAAGTGGGAGTGGTCATCGAGCCCCAGGGCTTGGTGGTCACCTCCGACCAGACGACACATTTGCCAGTGGTATTGCAGTTATCACTTCGCGATTGGGAACGTAAGTCTGATCACTATGTGAGTAAATTTTGCCCACCGTATGAAGCGAACGGATCATGCCGCGCGGACTGCTGCCGGAAGGTTGACTGCACCGAATATCCACAGCTGCATGAGACCTTAAGCGCTTTGGAACGTGAACTGGACGACGCCTATCATGGCGTATTGGACACCAATTATTATTAGCTACTTGTGCATTCTTTCTGCGTCGCAAACGAACAATTGTGTGATCTTACAAATAGTAGAGAGAAGCGCTTTGCCAGCTTAATCGCTGCCGCCGCAGGTGCCGTCTCAGGTTTCTTGGGCTTGGGAATGGCTTTTGCTAATGGAGTGCACATTAACAAGGTTCGTCAATAGGTAACTGTCCTCGAGAAATTCATGCGCGAGACAAACGATGTCTCCTTCCGAAATACTAAAGCCATAAGGCAACTGACCCGAGCAAATGAGGACATCTACGCGTTTCTACACCATAGCATGCAAGAGGTAGTCTCTATGATCGAACAGGTTCGGTGCGCCGACCAGAAAGAGATCGCACACGTGCACCACCAGCTGATAGACCACATCCTTCGAGCCAATATGCGCTCGTCGGTGCAAGCCATAATGGAATCTATGCTTAACGGCGAATTTTCTCCCGCCGTTATCGATGTCGTCATGCTACGACGGTTATTTTCCATGGACCCACGCATTTCCAAGACTATCCTCATGCACGAGCCTAGCCTCGCCTATCAGTTCGGTCGCGTCATGCCTGTGAGCGTGGATTTAACCGCCTTCCGCTTTGGATTCATTTTGCAATTACCATTGCCAATGCGCAATGATGTTCGACCATATTTTCGGATCTACAATACTGGCCGGAATGCACCCGCCACACTAACGCAGCTGAGACTGCCGCTGCCTCAATACGCTGCCCGCTTAGGGCACATTCGCTTCGAATCAGTAAACCTGGGAGCATGCAAGCAAAGACCAGGAATCGCGTTTTGTGAACCGCACGCGCTGATAACTGATCATCGCACTAACTGCTTAGAATGGATTATTGCAGGTGAACACGTACCTGAGGAAATTAAACATGCATGCAGCAACCGTTCCCTGATAGGTCCACTTGCCAATGACATGTCCGTACACACGACTACACAAGGGGTACTAATTCGGACTAGCGAACCTGAGGTCATCCTGACAAACCGTAGACAACTAGCTCATGTTACGTTGGGTAAGTCGATAAAAGTACCGCCTAATGGAGTTTTGTGGTTTCCACACGGAAACTATATTCAGTTAGTCATAGGGTCGATCGTACTGACCAGTATGCTGAAACCCGAGATCACAATAAAATTTGGACCGAACATCACTATTGATCGGCTATCCGGTATCAAACTAAGACCTTTGACGTGGGACTCACTCGACAACGCCAAGGCTATTAATTTGCGGGTCGCGCAGATAGCTAAGGACCAGGTACGGAGCGTGGTAAATCTTCCCGCTGTGGAGTACACAGGATTTTTGCCCTACTTCCTCATTACCGTCGTTGTAGGATTGATCAGTCTGATTTATTTCATGACTAAATGCAAGATCCCAACTAAGTACGGATATTATATTCCCCCATGGTTCCCATATCGCGGACGACTAATTAGGACCGATAGTAAGCCTAAGAAAGCGATTCGATGGATTAGAGCAAAACACCGATTACCGAGTGCCCCACCCGCGGAAAATGACTTCCCTCATATAGACCGAACCTCGCCGACTGAGGTCACGGTTGGGCCTTCGGGAACGCCGCGCGTGTCCGTCGCGTCCAACCGCGCCCCACGTCGCTCTAACAGACTATTAACATCACGTAATTCATCCGAGGAAGAACTTGTTTTCATCGAGGACGACGAACTATTTGTCGCTCCCACTCGTGATCCACGTCGTGGACCCCGTCAAGGAGTGTTTACTAGACAATTAAACTCCATAAACGCAGATAACACCCCGCTGCTCATTAACGCAACAATACTTGGCACCCCAGTTACGACACTTGTAGACACTGGAGCCGACGTTTCAATCATGTCCCAAGCCCTAGCTGCCCGTTTAGGACTGGTCCCTCGCGACACGAACGCTACCTGTATAGTATCGGCGACACAACAAGAATTGACAATAAGCGGAGTCGTAAAAGCACCGATTACAATTGGATCGCTAAGTACACCATGCGACTTCCAAGTAACAACCGACACCCCGTACGAATGTATTCTGGGCACCGACTTTATGGCATTACTACCATATGTCGCCACCAACTTTAAGGACCGCTGCTTGGATCTATCTAACGGAACTGAAAACTGTTCGGCTCCTTTCGCCGACCAAGGGGATTACCGACCCCCAGTAATCAACGTGGTAACCAGAAAATACACTCAAGTACCTCCAAACACGGAATTGTTCATCATCGCCATCCCGGAGATCACTCAACCGCCGACCGGTCAAGCTTTATTTGTACCTGACCCTTTCATCCGGGACGTTGCAATCGCCCACTCTCTGGTACTTACTGGCCAACGCATGATTCCAATAGCACTGATGAACTTTGGGAACTTTCCCGTTGCTATACATGCCGGACAGACAATAGGACACATTGAGATGCTTGACGATAACGAAGTCGAATTCTTATATGACAGCAACAAGCGTCTACTACAACTTGAACCCCCGAAGAACACAACAACAACAAAACACACAACAAACAAAAAAACAAAAAAAACCCACCACCAAACCCAACCCCCCCCCCCAACAAAAAACAACCACCACACCCCCCCCCCCACCACCACCCACCACACACCACACCACCCCCCCACCCCCCACCAACAAAAACACACCCACCCCCCCCCCCCCCACAAAACACCCCCCACCACCACACCCCCCCCACCCCACACCCCAACAAACCCAAAAAACCCCCCCCCCCCAGTATGAATATAACGTTCTGCCATTCGGACTGAACTCTTCACCAGGCGCCTTTCAGAGGTGAATGTCAATCATATTAAAGGGCTTAGAATGGGAACGATGCCTCATCTACATAGACGACATATTAGTCTTCTCACCCACATTTAAGCAACACCTAGCGGACCTAATAACAGTATTTGATAGGTTCTGTATGGCAAATCTTAAATTAAAACCTTCAAAGTGCCAATTTGGACAGAAACAATTGAAATACCTGGGACACATCATCAGCTCTGAGGGAGTTAAACCCGATCCCGAGAAAACCCCTGCGATAGACAACTACAAACGACCGGAAACGCTCAAACAACCACAGAGTTTCTTAGGACTTGTGGGATACTATCACAAATTTATACCACATTACTCTGAAATTTGCGAACCACTCAACGCACTTCGACGGAAGGACAGTGAATTTAAATGGACACAGCAATGCGAGGAAGCATTCGGAAAATTACGTAAGGCGTTGGTACAAGAACCATTACTCATATATTCGGACTTTTCTAAACCTTTCATACTCCAAACGGACGCTTCTGGATATGCCCTAAGAGCCGTGCTTTCGCAAAGACCGACAAAGGGACATTGACTATCGCCAACGCGAGCAAATCACTTGTGGACTATCAACGCCGATACCCTGCCATAGAGACTGAGGCTCTTGCCATTCGATGGGCCACCTTACACTTCAGACACTACCTACTTGGACACGAATTCCATGTTGAGACTGACCACAAGCCTCTTAAAGCACTGTTCGAGAGACCACCGCGAAATTCGCGACTAGCTCAATGGCGTAACGAATTACTAATGGAGTTCGGTGGTTTCAACATCGAATATCGGCCAGGTAAAGCTAATGCCAACGCAGACGGACTTTCCCGCGATCCCCGACATGACGTAGAATTTTCTCACTCTTCGGACGAAGACGAACAGGACGAACAGGACCATCCTCGAATGGTTGCCGTAGCTGTTAAAGGACATGATCGTGGTAAAGGCAAAGCTCCGGCTAAGCCGCCCCGTCGATTTCCCACCGAAGAAGTTTGGAAACGACTGACTCGACAACTAATGGGACTTCCCCCGGACGCTCCCGTCACCTTACCACCTGAGTATGTTCGGGAACGTTTCTATCGCATGTTTGGAGGACCTGGTTATGATCCCCTACCGGACCCAACACGTTTCATCTTCTGCGGAGACATAGACGAGCCCTGGCCCGAAGGAGTTGAGGTCCCTGGGAGACGGACGACCGCCCCAGGACCGCCAGAATCCACGGGTGGACCGACCCACGGACCCTCTTCAGCACCCGAACCACCCGCCAGACCCCCGCAACCTCAAGAACCCCCGACCGCTCCGACACCGCCTGCTCCTGGCGCGGCGAGTGAGAGCTCGACCCGTGCCACGGCTGGTACACCTGAACCCGCTAGACCACAGACGCTACCGACAACTGCTAGGCAGAGATATGGAGGCTTACCCGAAGTAGAGGAGTTTGACACTTTAATAAGGTAGCTTACGCTTGCGGACCACGAATACAATCACAACGCCCTGAACAGGTTTATGACACTGGGGAACACATATACTTACCACACTTCCAACAATACGAAGAGAGGAACCTTCTCAATTATTTACCCTATATCCAGCGCAGAGATAAACAATTTGGTCCTATTTGGTGGTACTTACATACGCGACAGTCCCCAGCCGACGAAAAGGCAGCGACTGCCCTCAAGCTAGAAGCCCACCATTACAGA
The DNA here is from genome assembly GCA_030248225.1 of Trileptium ribeirensis. NCBI lineage: Eukaryota > Metazoa > Nematoda > Enoplea > Enoplida > Thoracostomopsidae > Trileptium > Trileptium ribeirensis. The sequence continues at coordinate 6,266 of JASANE010011909.1, forward strand.
CTCTGCCCCGACACTGCCATTCTATACTTACACCCCATCATGCCAAACGACCATAGACCAAAACTATGCGTACCTAGACTACTCATACGACAAATACTTAAGCATGAACACGACACACTGTTTGGTGGACATCCAGGTTGAGACCGTCTACTGAGCAAACTCAAACAATTCTACTATTGGGAAACCATGGGTAAGGACGTGGGTCTAATACGTTAAGCGATGTGTACTCTGCCAGCGATCACGCAATCTACCTCAAAACGTTCGAGCCGCGCTCGAAGAGAACCCGTCGGCTAGTGCACCCATGCACCGCATGTTTGTCGATATACTAGACACTCGGGTACTATCCCGGAACGGAAATAGGTACGTAATTGCCTTTATCGACCAGTTCACAAAATTAGTAGTTGCCGCCGCGTTGCCAGACCAAACCGCTAAGAGTGTAGCCAAGGACGTGGTGTGCCGTTATGGCGCACCCGAAGAGTTAGTCTTCGACCGAGGCGGATGTTTCGTCTCCGAAGTAATGGAAGCCTTGTGCGCTAGACTACACACATTCAAACACGAAACCTTGAGTTACAACCCGAAGGCAATTGGAGAGATCGAACGCTTTAACCGTACTCTATTATTTCTCCTAAGAGTAGCATTACCCGAAAAGGACCATACTACATGGGATGAAGTTCTGCCATATTGCATCATGTCCTACAATTCAGCAGTACACGCTTCCACGCACTATCCACCATTCATGCTTATGCACGGATTCCAGCCCCGAGTACCGGGTGGAATCGAAACACAAACCGATTGGGGACGCTACCCCGGAGCAGAAGCATATCGTGTTAACGTGCAACCGTGGTTAGCCACCATCAGGGATCAAGCTTATCGATCCATGCAATCCGCTCGGGAATATAGGAAACGGTATTACAATCGCAAGATCAAGGTCCCAGACTACCGAGTCAATGATCACGTGTGGGTGTATCGATATTATACCACACCAGGTTTATCACGCAAATTAGAACGTAGGTGGTGTGGACCATACCAGATTACCAAAATAATGCCGCCTTGCATTTGTGTTAATCTCCCCAGACAACCTAATGCTTCCGATCATGTTGTTCACATAAATTGCACCAAACCTTGCTACCGCCCGCTAAGCAGCTTCCCTGACATGGCTGATTTGCTCAAAGCCGTCCCTCCCGCATACATCGAGGCTGCGCTGCAGGAACCCGGAGAAACTATCCTCGCTGACAAATATTTCGCTAGGGAATTACAGGCTGCAGACCCAGAAGCCGTCGACCGGTTGTGCCAGGAGATTGATGGTGCATCCGACGTCGCTAGCGTAGAGATTGGAGAACCTAACTTAGAGTACACGCAAGCGCAGGCAGACATACACCGCGCCGCTGTAGAACAGCTGACCATTCAGGCTCAAGGTTCTTCCGGAGCCCCGCAACAAAACAGACTCCCTCTTTGCGACCCCGACAGAACTCCAGACACCGAATGGCCCGCTATATCACAGGAACTTGCTACCCTAGACACCGCTAAGTTACCTTACGCGCTTGACAAATCCCCTGGTACCTTCTCGTAATACTGCCCCAGTAACCCTACGAGAACAGGAACGATCAGTTCGAACTGAGGAGCCTACCAGACCTCTAACGGTAAAATGCTCAGAGGACGGTCGAGCACTACGACCATTTAAAGTTAATGACCTGGGTCTCGTGGAATTACTCGCTTCACAAGATCCGGACGAACTCTCGCCCCACACTCCAGAACAAGCTGCATCTCCAACCTCAGCTGTTGAACATGCTGTTCGAACCTCGCCGCTTACGCCTGCCCAACGTCGAGCCGCAATCGCTACTCAAACATCCCGCAGTCCCCAGACACAACGCTTAGTGCCCGAATCAGACAAGCCAGTGGCACCATACCCTATCCCTCGGGAACCCATAGCACCTTATGAACAACCATATTCCCTACCTCGTCAGGCATACTCCGGCCCACCTACACCACTTCCACATACTCCCCTAATGCCACTGCGATTCGAAGCCACAATAGAGGACTATGTTCCAGATGAATGGCTCACACCGTATTACACCCCTCCTAGACCACAACCCGCTCAATCCGTCCCAGTAACCAGCCAACCTCCACTGGAACCCGCACCACCAACAAATCCCAAGCCCAAACCGCGACGAAAGCAGGTCCAACGCCCTACACCGACCGACGAACCAGTATCATCCGTAAGCTCGGAGGCCACGTCACCTGAAACAATCGATTCCCCGACACCACCTCACCGGTGGACAATCCCACCCCTATTGTCACCCCTAATGGAGCATGGAACTAAGGATCCACAGGTGCCATCCTTTGGCCGATGGACCACGCAAAGACAAAATGAGCTAGCACAATGGGAATGGGAAATGCAAGAAATAAGGAGGAAGAGAGAGGAAGCCGCTCGCGCCCGAGGAGAAATACAAGATGCAACTGAATTAATGGAGTACATAAGAGGATCCCCTATACAATACATCCCCTCGGAAGACCAAATAGCAGCCGACGGGATTGTAGAAGAATTTATTGAAAGTTTAGCTCGACAACGAGAAACAAGTAAGCAGGGTACAAGTAAACAGCGCCGACCTTCCGAGTCTTCGGAAGGCGGTCGACCGGAATGACTACGACCACGAACTACAGACAAGGACGATGAGTCAATATCAACCATTGGCGAATCAACCAAAGGCTCCTCTACCGGGAGGAAGGGAAGAGCGCCGCCGCGCAGCGCTCCCTCCACCCTCAAGGGAGTTCTAACTCGACCATCACGCGCCAAATCACGTAGACAATCTCCAGCTAGAGCCCAATCACAAGTTAGTTGGGAAGACGAGGAGGATGAGATACCTCTTAGTCAACTTTTACCGGGACCCCGTCGAAGGCCCCACTTTGAACTCGACCCTCCAACCGAGGAGAGTGAGGGATCTCCTGAGATGGGACCCTCTGCACACCAAGTTGAAGAGGGGGAAGAACCCCCACAACCTACTCGCCGACAGCCGCATAGACAAGCTAGGGACCGCTATCGTTGGTATGAAGAATATTTACCACACGGAAAAGAAGCTCGAGTCATAATACCACGCCTCGACCCCCGGAGTGTAAAGCCCCAAACTACGGCACGAACTCGACGGACTATACCTCTCGCTCCACCGACTCGACATCGTGACCCTGTTATGCCGATGGACTACTCATCTGGCAGTGCTCGTGCACGGCACGACATGTTCGAACCTTTTAGGGACATATTTGACGAACGGGACATTGAGGACATGCTATCCGCACATCCGGACTTGGAACTTGACGAGGACAGTGGGCAAAGACAATAACAACCCGAAGATATCGGACTGGAGGTGGTCCGACCTCCTAGACAACCGCCTCTCGAAAGACGGTTGTAATGTATAAATCACTAAAGAAACACCTACAGAAAACTCGAGCTCCCGCCACCAAACTCCCTCAAGAGCCGCCACTAATGGCGATGAATACTATTGCAGGAATCGCCAATTCGAGAAACTCAACGACATGGAGCAAATTCAACAACCTCGTGTGCCGTATTACACCATCAACTATGGTGCCCCAATCGAAGCATTCCTGTCCAAAGGCACACACTGGTCGGAACTCTCAAACATGGCACCGCTAGGCCAAACCATAAGACAGTACCCCATCGAATACGCCTCGACGGAGCAAGGATGCCAGCTCCTCGTCACGTATTTATTCGACGAGGAGCAGGCAAAACAAGACATTTCGGACTTGAAAATGGGAGCTCGAGACATCAAAGCCATCTCCCGTAGGAACAAACAAAAGGTCCTGGACCCGGAAACAACTGAGCGCCTCCGCCCAATACTACCCCATCTCATGCGGACGGTGCTACTAGAGAAATTCAAGATTCCCCGGTTCAGAGACGCCTTACTCGCCACCGGATGCGCACAATTGCTCGAGGCAAATAGGTCCGACTCCTTTTGGGGAATTGGCCTAGGGCCGGAAGACATTACTTACGGCAAACGACCGCGACCATGTCACAATGTTATGGGTCGCCTATTGGAGGAGGTACGAACCTTCCTTCGCCATAACGTCGCCACTTGGCCAACTGTGTTGATCCTAGGCGATTCATTGGCGGCGCCCTTTGTCAACATGGCCGCCTCAAAAGGGTTGTTCGCCCTGGCATGACCAGGAGCCACCATGCAATTCCTAGTGCGGTTGGCGACATGCATCGCAACGCCGCAAACCAAGACAATCATGATTGTTGGTGGCTATAAGGCGGCCCTACGATCGAAGCCGCACGAAGATCGTTTGCTGGATACTCCCAGCTGGTTATGCGTCGAGTGCGTCGCTATATATGCTCATTCGACTACCTACTTAGTGATGGAGCCCGAGCAATTATCGTCCAGCCCCCGCTGAATTGGGACATTGGATAGGACAATACCATTGAATGGCACGACGAATTCACTAAACTCTTCCAAGACATTAAATGGCAGTTCCCCGGCCGGATACAGAAATCGTCGATGCCAGACTACCCACCCGAACTAACCGAATCGGGTGCCTGGGAAAACGTTACCGACGGCGATGAAATTATGCAGCCTCGCGTTTCCGAACCCTATTTCGGATATTTCCGTAAGTGGGTTCAACAGAACCTCGTGCCCAACAACCGGGAGTAAAACAATAAGGAGGAAATACCGATAGGACCACCTGAACGCTGATTATTTGATTTTTTTGTTTTGTCGTTGTATTTTTGGCCATGACTAACTGCCAACAACACCTGCGGTAAACCTGAACGGAATGCCGGACACGGAGTAGTTATGGTTACGTAATGATATAACCGTTGTACATAATATGTTGTATTCCATAACCTATCTTAAATATATTGTGATGGTTTTATATGTGTGTTTACGCATGTATACCATGGCACCACGGCAGAAAAAAAACTGAACAAAGCGATTTTTAACCAGGAGGTAAATTCTTTCAACAGGTAGTGCAAAGTCCCTTTGGTCCCCTTAAAAATATAAGAGGAGGACTTTTCAGGAGTAGAAATTGCCAGGATCTAGGAAGGGCTCGCCGGAATTTGGCTAAAGTAGGTACCGAATAACACATTTTCAGAAATTCGTCGAAAGCAACTTACTTCAAAAAAAATTTGGCAGGCCAGGACCACTATGTGTGGCTAAGACCAACGATGGTCAATAAAAGACTTTTGTGTACCATACGATCCCATATTTTCTGTATATGTGGTTTAACTTATTCTGGGGTAGTGGAACACGTTTACCGGACAAACGTGGGTTATTTTTGAAGGGACCTCAGCTGATGGGAGGGGGTTCCGAACTAGAACACTAGCGAGAGGAAATTGTGTCCAACCCGAATAACTAAGTCTGAAAATTTACATTTAAAAATATAAGAGATGTAACAGGCCCGTTCCGGCCCGTTACGTGTCCATCACACGATTCCGACGTTAAATTCGCTTAAACACGCCTCAAATCGGACTGGATAAGTTTACGGGAACAAGGTTTTTCATGTGTGACTGGGTGCCATGGGAACCGACAATTGCGTTTCGTATTGCTATATTATACGTGCATTTTGCCTTTGCTATGCTTTTGTTATTGATATAACTTGTTATTGTATGACCTGTTTTATGATTGTACCGCCGGATAGGACGCAACTGAGCCCAGAGGAAACTGGTTTCGCTCATTTGGTTGAACTCATAAAGACAAAAATGTAGGATAGTATTTCACTGGCTAGGACAGAAAATCCGAACGGAACTCGACCAATCGCCCATGTTTTTCCATTGAAACTTAAAATGTCTGACCGTCCGGGAATAAGAGGCCTTTGACAATTTAAGGGGTCGGAAAGCAATCGAAACCAGGACTATCAACTTTACCTGGTTCAAGCGAACTATAGCCTAATGGCCACAAAAGTAAGCTGAAATAAATGGGTTACGGTAGTTCCGATTATTCGGAAATAACGGACATCGGGCCTGTTTGTCGGCCCGTAACCGTCCAACGGTTCAGATTTATTGAAAATACCCCGAGTACTTTTCGGTAGAGGATTTTTGGGGCTTTCGAACGAGCCCAAAACATCGCAAATGGCTGGAGGATTTCCTGAGATATTTTAGGGGCAAACAGGGGAACATTCAATTAACTGCCAATACTTACGCTAGGTTCGGCTGGAGACCATGGTTCCGAGTGGACCTAACCTAGGCTTATATGGAAATATAGTTATGCATATATATGTGTGCTGCCTGATCTTCGGGGCTCGGTATGTCTATTTTCCCGCCCTACCGTATTGAATCCTTTCTTTTTAGAGCATCCTTTGACGCCCAAAATTGCCTGACCACCTTACTAACAACTGGTTTTCCTGGTAACCATCGGATCCGTGATTGAAAGTTCGCGTGTTTCCGAGTAGCCTACCCATTTAGGCATCTCACGAGGCCCGGCGGGTCTCGATCTGATCAGTCATCCTACTGCCATATAACTTATCTCTCTGTTTTATAATGTACTACGAAAATTCCACATAAAATGCCGTCTGTTTGTACCAACTCCGTATCTGTCCCGAGACACTAAATGGGCTCATGCGACCCCTCATTCTACTTGCCTGCTCCTGGCGAGTACCACGATATCCGGCGGGTCTTTGTCCGACTTCTCGTTAGCCCGTTATAACCTGTCAAAGTGACCCCAATTTGGCAGACCGACTGAAAGTGGGTACAAACCAACCAAAAATTTCTCCCGACTCGAAAGTAGGCACATCGCCCCTCATTGTATTCACCACGTCGAGACCTCTCCAGAAATGCCTGGCGAGCCTCCGTCGCTTGCCCCGTTAACCCGGGACGGCCGACGAAAGCGCCCCCACCACTATTGACACTCTCTCTATCTGTCGCGATTTTAGTGCTCCACTAACCGCCGCCTTTAAGGCAAGGAAATCACCCCTCGTTTGAATCGCCGTTCCAAGGCGAGTTCAACGATGCCCGGCGGGCGTCGTTCCGCCCAAACCGTTAGCGCGGGAGAACCCGCTGAAACCCTGTACACTAATGTATGTCGGAACCCAAAATTGGGTCCCGACCCGCCACTGCGTCTACTCCCCTCGTGTTTGGTATCATTCGGCCCCGTTTTTCGTCCTGGGACCGGATTTGGCCCCAGCCTCTAAAAAATCCCTCGGGAACCCCCTGTCCCGCCTCCCTTCCCGTGCCCCTTCTCTTTCGTTTTCTTTTCGCTTTCTTTTCCTTTCTCTCTCTAACCGACTTCTTTGGTCGGTTGTCGCTGCTGCTGTCGTCGCGGTTGTGTTTGGTGTCGTTGTTGTAGTTGCCGTGTGGTTGTTGTTGTTGTTCTGCGTGTTTCTGGTGTGAACTTGAGCGACCTTTCTGTCGCTCAGGTCGCCTGCGTGTCTCGTGTGTAGTGTGTGTTTATGTGTTCATGAGTAGTGTATGTATATGTGTATGTATATAGAGATATATACGTATATATATAGTATGTAGGAACATGTAAACGTGCAATGTTTGCACGTTTATCCATGGATTTAGCAGTAAGCTT